>JBCFXI010001062.1:0-79400 GCA_038496175.1 Ampulex compressa
GCGAGAATTTTGAACGGTATTCAGAGTGTGTTTGCTCAGGATAGAAATAATCTATCGTAATAATGCGGCCTTAGAGGCGGATAGCCGCGTCGTTCGCTGTAAAATAATGTATACAATGCGCATAGGAATTTCGAGTGTCCTATGCCCTTGAACGTATGAAAGTGTATGTGTGTCTGTGTGTGGGAAAATGCGTGGCTGGGGCACTGTTTAAGCCACTGCGAGAACAGTCGAATGTGAGCAGTCTAGCAATCCAGTTTGTGAGAAGGTGTTGAGTTTTGCAAGTAGAGTGTTAGAGAATTTGGCGGAGGTTCAGAACTACGACGTAGCCATTTGTAAAGAAGTACAAGTTCTATACTAAACCTCAACTCTCATCCGTCAATAATAGTTTTAATAGTCTGCGTATGTATTTTAACCTTTTCAATAAACCATACTTTTATCAACACCATTTTACTACATACATATCACCTGGAAAATTCTCCAAAGATAGAAGGCATTTGAACGCAAATCTTCCGCGTTGAAGTTGCGATTCTACTCACAATATAACCATAGATATGACTTCGCTTTCTCCGTGTGAAACCAATATGATTCCTATGAGCGTCGATGGCTTTATCGAAAATTACGAGCGCGGACGAAGGGTATAGGGTGAAATAAGAATTGCATCGACGTGGCGCTTTAAGTGCGGCCCACGGTTCGATGCAAAAGTTCTTGGTGAAGAGGGAAATGTTTCGAACTGGGCGTCAGATAGGCCGTTTAGGAGGACAATGCGAGCCGTTTGACAAAAGGAGAAGCTTTTGCTTCGTGGATGTTCCTACAAAAGTACATAGTTACGCGCGTAGTGCCACTTCACAGCTTTTGATACTGTAAGCGGCCGCCTTGAGCGTAGTAAACTATGTGAGGGTATTACGATGAAAATATCGTTCGAGGGGAGAAACGTCCTTAGCTCGACATGATTATTGATCTCCATTTTGGCATTTGAGGTTAACTTTAACATTCTTGTCCATTGAAAATACGCGACTCAGAATGCTTGTTATAGAATTAAATATACAATACGAGTGAATAATAGGCGAGAGAACAAATGAAATAAGTCGTGTTTCAATATACTGTTTTTATAATAACTACAAATACTCCCTTTTTGTTCCTTTGGGTTACAAAAATATAGTATAGTATATTATTCTGCTGGTGATATATATTGTTCTTATTTATTTATACTATTTTTGATTATCTTACTGTTGTTTTTAATAACTTAATTATTTTCTTCACGTGATCTAATTAGACACACAAAATAACAAAGCAAATTAATCTTAACCAATCTTTTAAAACATAGTTGACTTTTCATTATGCAATACTTTGTATTAATTTAATACAAGGTACTTACACATCTTCTATTCTGGGGTTACGCTTGATACTAAAATAAAAATAAAAATTCCAGTGCTACAGTTATATAAAGTAGAGATTATACGTTGCGAAAGATGAGTAGATTTAAAAAAGATACTTAAAGCGGAAAAGAGAAAGCTTTGAAACGCGGGAAACTTTAGAACATGCGGAATTAGTCATACCGTTGGAGAATAAGATCGCCAGAGCGGTTAAGAATATCAGAAAAGATGGATAAGAATATCAAAATGCTGCGAAAAGATGAATGGGGGAATATTTTACACTTTGTTCGTATTCAGAGAAATTCGAAAGAAAATTGTCTTGAAGTTGAATAAAATGACACGTAAAATTTTCCATGCTTCGTAAATCTCACATAACATTTAAATTAACACTAAACCTACCAGCCACTTTCCGGACATATTTACGGACCACGCAAATCCTTAAAGAAAAGGGATATTAAGAAGAGATGTTCATAGATCGATAGAATGATTTACATTTTGCGGTAAAATAATGGAAAATCTCAAAAAATGCTCAAATACGAAGTATAGCGATTTTTATGAGAAACGGTTGACCGGTCATTTTGACCGTTTCTATAGGTTTAATATTCAGATATAGTAAATAATATTTTTTAAACGCAAAAGTGTTGTTTTATTGGTATGTCAAAGAAGTAAGCGCAATTGTTCATAGTGAAATGCATGAATTATCCACTCTATCCAAATATTTTCAGATACTCTATTTAGATCTTACTACATCATAGGATCGCGAAAAAGCCAAATACATTTCTGACATTACAATTATTCTAATTGGACATCGTATCGTACGACGTACGCAGAAAGGCCCAATACAAAGCACCAAAAAGGTTAGGCCCCTAGGCACACCTATGGGGAATAAACGTGAAAGACAAAGGAAGAATAGGAAAGGAAGGAGGCCTTACGAGGCACAGAGAAATTTCAAAATACACGACACAATGCTCTCACCATGAATTCGTATCAAGGTGGACAATAGCCTTGGGGATTCTAGAAGTAGACGGTGTCTAGACACACCTGTCGTTGAGATTCTGTCTACGGTATCTCTCGTCCACGGTACGTTATTGATATAGGTACGTGTTACGGCCGTCGTCAACTTAACCCACTTGCATCCGGAAGCAGAATATTCCGCGCACGACGATCGTCTCATATCACCGAGCGCGGAATATTCTGCTGGACGCGACTTTCATTTATCACTGACCGTGAAACATGCTGCATACAATACGTGTTGTGATTGGTTGAACGAATGCGAACGAATGCGAACGAATCGGTACGTGCGATGTTTGTAAGGAGCATACCAGGTGGTACAGGTAATGAGAGAGAGCGAGAGAAGGAGGGAGAAAGAGACAAAGCGAGGACTCGGCCGACGAGGAATTTGCGGAAAGGCGCAGATGTGTGGGTAATAGGAAGTGCAAAAAACAGGTGCTGTTGTATAGCGAGCGCTGGTACGTAGTCTCAAATTTTGTTTGGAAAATACAGGGAGGAATAAATAGGGTTTACGACAAGGTTTTTTTTTCTGTTCAAGGAGTTTACATCATTAAAAGATGGTTCGATTACAAAAAAATTGAAGATGAAACATAGAAGCAATAAAAAATGAAGAGAAATTTAACCTAATACAACAAATGTCGTCATTTTAATGTCAAATGTTTTGAGAAAATTTAAAAACTAAATTAACTATGATAATAAAAAGAAAAATAAATAAATCGTGCAAAAAATCCTTTTCGTTGGAAGAACATTGGCTATTTCAGTATTGAAATGTCAGTTTGGTGCCGCAAGGGTAGGGCTGACGATCCTGTTAAGGGTTTTTCCGCGTTTTAATTTTTACCTAAGCAAGTATTGATCACCAAATATTTTTTGCTTATTTGACCAGCTCGTTACCTGGTCACCCTTCGGTTGAGTTTTTTATAAAGTAATAATATTTCTGGTGCCCATTTGCTCAGGCATTCCTTACCCTTAGTGCTCGATGCAATAACATAATATATAAGTAAAAAACAATATTTTACAATAGTTTTCATTTTAAAATAGAAGAAACGATACGCGCAAATCCCACGAGCGTCAAATAGCAACTAGCGAGCGCTGTACGTATTTTTATCGTATGTAAAGCAAATATGTCAAAACGCGCGAGCTGTGCTCCGGTTGGCGTGTTACGATACATGCGCTGCGCGCGAGTCCTGCTCGTCCAAAACCATGAAGTGCTTACAGCCAATTCTTCAATATTAAACTCTGACACAGGGTTTTATGAAATATGATGTACGTGTACTGTACCAATACGTTGCTGATATTGCCGTGTCGACGTAGATACGTTGGATGTGTAGCAAACAGTATCAACGCGAAGACAATTGCTTGCTACTGATCTAATGCTCTGCTGTGAACCCATTTGCATCATGCCTTTAAACTGACGGTTGGCGCATATCATCGCGTGCGGCCGTATATCAACAGTTTTATTATTTTCGTTAACCCTTTGCCCTACAACCACGTATGAGACTTGTGGTCAGGTATTCAGGCCAAAACTGATTATCACGGGCCTGGCCCGTGGTATGTCGGTTGGGCCAATTGTAAACATCATTATATTTTCCTAATAGGTACGATACCTTTCTTGTTCACTGATGATTTGTTTATAATTATTTATGAAATAATTTACAAAATTACACCGGCTGTACCTTACGCACGTATTATATTCCGTAAGTAGCGTGCTATTAGTACAACTTAGGACCGATTTGCCGAACTGTGGAATAGCTAGAAGGCTGCGTGCCCTTGTTTTCGTTTCGAGCCCGCGCTGTTGGGACTTACATCGTAGGGCAAGGGGTTAATGTTGGCCGTAGTCTTAAGGAGCAATGAATATTTAATATTCAATTAACAATTCAATGTTTAATATGATACCACTCATGTTCGCAAGAGAGGATTCGACACACATTTTTTATTTTTTTAATTATGGAAAATTTGCAATTGTTTAGTAATATCATGTATATAAAGTAAAAAATATTTTTTATAGGGTTTTTTTAATAAACCTAGGCATAAGTTTAGATGCACAGAGAGAGAGGGAGAGAGGTAGAGAGGGAGCGAGAGAGGGAGAGAGAGATTCTAATGAGAAGTAACGAAGAGTTTTTATAGAGGGTTAAGACGTATACAGAAGAGCAAAATAGCTAAGAAGTATGACGCCCTATCTTATATCACTCAGTTCTAATAATTTCAATAGTTCCTTGTATACAACTCAACCATTTTCTAATAAACTGTTTTTACAATATATTTTACTACAGAAGTTTATAATGAAGAAAAACAGGGGGTAAATTTTATGCATTATATAGATAAACCTACGTTGTGAATCGTATAAAACAAAAGTCACGCCATGCACTTTTTTCTCGTTTATTACAAAACTCAGGCCGCTACACAAATCTCAGTGTTTTCAAATTTAGACCGAATAAATAAAAAATGAAATAAATAACGATGTAAATTTATACATTCGCAGAATGCAATGATATTTATTTACACCATAGAAGTAATTTTTTTGGAATAACAATTCCAGAGTTGCCAAGGTATAAACAGCGCTTCATTATGATGCTTGAGGAAAATATTCTTGCTGGTGTCGAGGCGTTGCAATGTTGTAGGGATGCTATGCTTGTGCGAATAGTCGCATTCGCATTTAAAATACGTATAATAATATGATCGCGGTGGAGTTGGTTCCGTGCCGTGCTGTTGAGTACATTTCGTCCTTTAGACTCAGAGGTCGAAAATGCTAACTCTACAAAAAAAAACGACCATAACGTGAAATTCCTATCTTGGTTCTTTCACAATTACCCATCTTAAGAGATGGGCTTTATTCTAATGGTGCTACTAGCAACCAAAGAAGTTTGTGTTCTGGAAACATTATCTTAAAACTATCGCCTCCAAAAATATGGCTTTTGAATCCACATTTCTTTAAAAATTCTATGCTCTATTTTATATACTAACTACATTACGTATCTTTTTTACCTGTACCCTTTCTTATTTACCTATAGTCTACGTTGACGTTGAAAATAAGTATTTTGCGGCATTTTTATATACCAGGACGCGTTCTTACCGTCTTTAAAAGTGTCATATAACGAATATTGTTTTACGGTCTTTTTGAATACGTCAGAGTGGGTTGTAGTGAATTTTGTTTTCACTCAGTGAGAGTTTTCAATTTTTAAACTTGATATATCTAGATGTGAAAAAGTATATATAGACTTATTTAATAGAAAAGAGGTTCGTACCGAACAGGTACTTATTGCTGTCTAAATTCATTCGTCTATCGAAAGTACTTCTTCATGGAATTATGTCTGTATACTTTCATTTTCAAATCATATATTATTTACTATTTTGTCCGATATTTTGTCAACATTACTTTGCTGTGGTTATCATCAAGAAATTACTTTGATAACTAGTTGATATTATAGATAAGATACGAATTTTTTCAGATAAGATTTTTCAGAAACATATTTACGTATCTCCTTTATCATTACAAAGTCAGAGCAAAGAAACCATTATTTTAGGTTAATCAGTTTTCAGGAAATGTTTCCTTAAACCATTTGATATTATATTACTACCACATTATTATATCACACGCATATATAAATTACAGTAGAAGCGTAAGGGTCCTAGAAAATGTACACTACAAGTTCAAGATATAATCCAATAAACGCTTAAAATGCAGTCTGTAAGAGATAATTAAAACGTTATACTTAAACGAGTTATGTTAAACTTAACAGATACATCTTCATCGAACAAAAACATAAAAATTATAATAATTGCTGATTTTACTTACTATTTGAAGCAAACGAATACTTAACGCTGTACGTGTGGTTATCTCAATTTAAAAGGAGGAAGTGGATATCCAGTGTGCACGCTCAAATATCGACTGACTATTTTTAATCCTTAACGAATGAGCACATTTTTCTAGAACAATAACTCGTAGATTGAGGAAAGTTTAAAAATTACTTGCTTTAATACCAAAGCGAGAAAAAGTGCATAATTAATTTTCAGTAATAATAGGTAATATATGAACAGATACGACCGTACAAAAATATACTGAAGTGAAAATTACAGAAGAATAATGAGGGTTGAAGCAAACGAGTAGACGTATGTATGTAGGGATATCACGCCATGCCGTCTATATGGCGGCATCCGATTTTCTTGGAAAGTTTATATTATCGCATATATAGCTGCATTCGTTCGTTAAAGGTTAATAGCTAGGCAACGTCAATTTCCTTGCACGGTATCAGTAATCTCCAATCAACAGATATGCCTAACTGCGCGCAATCGGAACTGTGCAACGAGTACTACTCGTAAATCGTCACGGAAACTGATTAACCGCGACGGTAGAGAATTATTTGCTTTGCCTCTCAACCACAGCAGGCAAATACGTGAATATTACAAAAGCCATTACAGCGTACATCATATTCGAAACTATTCATCACGGGAAAATTTTTGGTTGATTTATATTTTATCGCCACCGCTATGTACGTTTACGTAAAATTGTAGTTTTTATAAAATTATGTATAAATACACCTGGTGTAACGTAAGGTACGATGGATGTAGGTGCCTTCTTATAGAATAGTTCACGAATACTATAATACGAAATAGCGTAATATGTATGTTGATGTAGATGTGTTAGATGACAGTAGATGTTTAATATAACGATATTATAATCATTAAGTCAGCTTTTACTGAAATAAAATATTCTGTGAAACCTGGCACGATAATAGCGTTTATATAAAATATATTTAATATCCCATGTAAAATACACCATTAAATCACGAATGGCTACTATAAACAACTTTTGATACAAACAAAAATGGTAATTTCCGAAAATATTTATAATGAAGTATTAGGAAGGCAGTAAGTATTAAAAACAAAATACCGTTTCTCGTCCATTTAATAATCAGGACGAATAGAAGCACTAAATATTTGTTTACAGTTCTATAAAATGAAAGTGTTATACGCGATAATAATTGGCAACTTAACACTAAAACTACCAAATCGGACAAAATGACTGGTCAATCGTTTCGTAAAAAAATCGTAGTGCTTTATAACGATGCATTTCTTAAGATTTTCCATGATTTTCATGCAGTATTTAGATCATCATATTGATTTACTGAAATTTCCCTTTACTCTCTCCCTTTTTTTAAAGGTGTATGTAGTTTTCTAAATATACCCAGAAAATGGCGGGTAGTTCTAGTATTAATATCAATTCCTGCAAAAAATAATCGCACTAAATCAGAAAAAATGTATAGCCAATACTTTGGCAAGTATGTGTATACTTAACCACTTTATTACACTTAAACGAGTAGTGCTCGCGCGTGGCGCACATATCGTAACGCGCCAATCCGAGCACTGCTTGCGCGTTTCGACTTAGAGTAGCGCGCTCGCTAGTCACTATTTGACGCTTATAGGATTTGCGTGTGTCATTTTTTCTATTTTACATTGAGAAAGATTATAAAATATTATATTTTTCACTTATATATTCTGTTACTGTATTAGGCATTCACGGTAAGGAATATCTGAGTAAGTGGTTACCACATATTTTATTACTGTACAGAATACTTAACGAAAGGGTAACCAGGCAACGAGCTCGTTAAATAACTATAAAACGATGATCGAACACTTGTTCAGGTGAAAATTAATTAAAACGCGAAAAAACCCTCAACGGGACTGTCAGCCCCAAGTTGGTCTCTGTATAAAGCTGTATTTCGAAATATACCGTACTAAATCAACTTATTAATATTTTGTGTGTAATTAACTACTTTTTCTTTTTATTATTATAATTTAATTTGTTTTCTATAATTAAGTTATCTAAAAAGTTATCTAAAAATATTTCACATTAAGATGACATTTTTTGCATTAGCTTCTACGCTTTATTTTCAACTTTTTCTTTAACTAAACCATTGTTAATTATGTAAACTCTTTAAATAAAAAATAAAAAACCTGATGTTTTTAATTCAATTTTTGTGAAAAAAAACCCAAGCGGAAGTGGCTAATTAATTTCCAAAATAGCTTCTAATACTCCAAAAAGGATCCTCGTATGGAAAAAAGATTATGTCCCACAATATCGAGTTGCTTTTTCAACGGAAATCCCTTTGCCAGTTTCACCGCGAGCCCCGACTGCATAATCAATCCTCTGCGAGGAGATTTTTCAACGAGATTTGCACCGAGTTCGTTAAGGATACGATTTTGCCTGGGCACTCCCTCGGGTATAAATTCAATTCTCGACCAACATTACCGGCTACAATTTTCCTTCGTCGCTATAGCTATCTGCCGGCTGATCGAAACGTCCTACCGGCCGACGCTCGAGTCGCGTCGACAAGACTAGCTCCTTATTCCTTCTCCCTACATTCTGATATCCTTACATACATGGCTTTCGAAAGTCTCGAATTTTCGCGTATCTAAAGAAGGGCAAGTGTATCGAACTTTCCGATTTATTAGCTGCAGCAGTGTTACACTTTGAAACTTTATTTCTTCCGAGAGAACACGCGTTATCTTTCTTTCGTCTCCTCGCTGTTCCCTCTTTCTTTTTTCTCATCTTTTAGAAACTACGAGAGTCCTGGACCATTATCGGAGATTTTCGAAAGGTAGCAGGGGCGGATTTACGATATCGCGAATGTTGCAACCGCGAGGCGCCTTTAAAATGGACAAGAAGCAAATTGTGCCATTAAGTTCAGTTGATCTCTATTGGCGGTATTAAATTTTGTATTAGTTTCTACGAGCTGCGACGCCCCTTGGTTAATGGTTAATACTATGGTTAAAGTAATACTGTTAAATGACGTACAACCTACTAAATATATTTGTAAGGGAAGGACAAGGAATGTAATAGCGATTATCGAAGGGAATATATTAACATATGTGTTATTATATGACTATAAAAACGTATATGAATCTGTATTATTATGAGGTATAATAACGTATATTTAGAATTTATGTTGGGAGCGCTGAGAGCAATCAGAAGGAGATAGGTAAGTTCATTTTCTGATTGTTGAATTGAAACTTTTATGATATCATTTTTTTTTTGTTTGAAATGTTTTTTAATACATCGGTATATTGACGATACAATCGGTGAATTTTTTTTCGATCAGAACGAGGCCAAACACGATGTAATCATAATTAGAATGAATAATTAATAACAATCAAAATAAAAGGAACAAAGTAGTAATTATTACTCTATTTACTTATTTAAAAATTCCTTATTTTCGTACGAAATTAATTACTCAATATATATTAAATATATAAACGAGGTCGTAATTATATTCTCTTTGGTCTCATTTTCATCGAAAAAATGTCTTCAGGTAAATAAAACTTGAAATTTAAAAAACCGATGACAGTACTTTTTAAAGCAGTTTTTCAATCTCTAGTATGCCTCCCCTTGTATTCGCTTCATCTTCAATCCCCTTTGCCCCCGAAAGCGCCACCTCGTTTTCTTGAAAATTCGAGATTTCGCCCAGTGAACGCTTACGCAAGCATTACCCTCCTCTTATCTTAGGACTCTTATTCGAGAACGAAGGATAATAAGGGGTCCCCGAAATACACACTGCCCAGGGTCTCCAAATGTCTAAATCCGCTACTGGAAGGTAAGACTCGATCCTTTTACGAAGACCACGGCTCCACTTCTCCCTCCTTCCCTTTCTCTCGCGGTCTCTTAGAAACGATAAGAGTCCTTGCCGATTATCGGAGATTTTCGAAGGGTGCGACTCGATCACTCGGCTCGACGAAGACCATCGGTCGGTTTGGTGCACCAGGAATCGGAGCGTTGGAGCGTCGAAGGCACTTAGTGATGCACAATGCGACTGATTGGACGGGATACGTCCGCAGGCTCTTAGCCCCTGAATGCCCTCGTTATCGCGCGTCGCGGCTAAGTAGAAGAAAGCAAATGGGGAGCGGCGGAGCAACAGGATTTAAATATAACCGCCAGAAGTTCCGGGAGCGGCAATTATAAGCGGATGCGTGAAATTCCAGGGACGAAAGTTTCCCAGCTCCGGCCGAGAATTCTCTAGGAATGCTAAAATTTGCCCGGGGGCAGCTGCCATTTTGCGAAATCAACCGAACGTTATAATCGAAAGGGTTGCAAATAGGTTCGGCGCATAGCACGAAATGTTCTCCGCTTTTAGACGTTTTATCCACTTCGGGGCTGGTACATGTATTATTTCTCTTTCTGTTCTTCGTTCGCGAAATATGGGATTTTTTCACGCTTTCCATGGGGTTGGTTATTAACCGGACGTTGTGTTATATTACGTCTTCGAGTTTGCTCATGCAATTATTCACGGGTTGTTAAATATTCCGAATTCACAGTTCCATTAGTAATTTGTGGAATATACCGTGCTATCGAATGCGCTGGTTATTCGTGAGTTTTCGATCGATTCGTACCTCGCATTAAATATCTGGCATTTTGGAACAATAGTTGATTATGATTATTACATAGCGATTGATTAAAACGATAAATACTATGCATATTTTACGAACCATTGTTTGGCGTTCGGTACAACAAATGTCTGTTTTGCTGTCTACGATCTATAAATTTCACACCCTACCCTAATAATCTGAAAATTCAATATCACCTGTTTGTCACAAATGATCCAACTCCAAGCGTGTAAACAAATAATATTCTATTCATTCCAATAATGTCATGAAATAAATAGCTCATTATCTACGAACAATTTTCCCACATAAATGTGATTATACCTAAACGCACGTACAAATTTTACAGTGGGATATAAATCCTTTTTATCGTTTTCAAAGTAACATAAAGAGACATTAGGAGCGAGCGATAAACCGTGAGCAAAAGTCGAGAAACAAAATTGCATTGCCGCGAAACGTGCGCGTTTATACGGCAAACTAAAAATCGCGCAACTTGGAAAAAGTCGGGCCAAAGTCTTCCTCTTGGATCGCCGGTCACGTAGCGGCAGGACATTCGACGAGCATCGTGTGCTTAAATTTGAATAATGCCACGTATCCATTGAGAGACTTACCGGTTGCAAAGTCACTGCCGATATCTGGCCTCTTCGTATTCGCATTACTTCCTCGTATTTCTTGCCTTGCATTCACGTTCCATTTTGAAATAGTGGCAGCTCGTTAAAAAGATTTAATTTTCTTCGCCAATAGGACATCTAAGGAACTTCCTCGGCCGTTCGAGAAATGAAACGCTTTGAACCGGTGACATTCGATACTTTAAGCGAGCTAAATAACAATTGTGTTTTTTACATCGAGATTTAAGGTAAATGTTTCGATGAAATGCGTTAAACTGTTTTTCTCTTGCTTGGTATAGAACTTTCTTAATCATATAGAATATTTTTGCTATTTACCGTTAATTTGCTTTATGTAACGCTTAAATCATCTTGCAAGATTGATTGATATAAGCGTCGAATGGATTGAAATAAAAATTACGTTTCTTGTTCACGAAATTGATCTAATACAGATTAGCACAAACAACCTTGATACGTTTAAACGTATCATAGTTTTTTTATATAGTTTATTTGTTGCGATTTCTTTTCTTCTTTATATTTTTCATAAATTTTCAAAATTTCTATTGAAATTCAAAATTAAGTTTCAAAATTAATATGGTGAATTATTATAAATGTAGGAGGGGCAAAAATCTTCATATAGCATTCTGAAAATAAATGATTCATGCTTGCAATTCAAAATGTATTTGTAACGAATGTGCGACGAATTTTTGCTCCACTTTGTATAAAGTTATGAATATTCGTATGAATATCCGTAAAGCTATTATAATCTAAAACTATAAGGCGGTTATAAACTTTTATCTCACAATGAATTTCTCGAAGGATTATGGAACACCACATCGTCCTATATAAAACTAAATTATCTCACTTTGACAACACACTTTTTTAAATTGTTTTTAAACATTTTTTTTAACTTTGAACCTACATAGAATCCGTGAAAGCAAGAGATACATTTTTAAAAAATTGATATTTTGATACTCTTTTTGATATTTCTTAAAATATAACAAATACGAGAAAATAGCATACGTGTCAGTTTCATATTTTTTAACGTGAGATTTTTAAAAATATAAATACCAATTATGGTCCACTTTCCAATTTCTTAAAACCGCGTTTCCAAAAAAATGGAAAAGTATATGTTTTTGGTTAAAGTCTTAAAATTGTTTCATGTAAATTTCGTTTGAATTTACAAATGCTAAACTTTTTTCTAATATAAAAAGAAAAATACACGTTACTTATTTTTCCATTTTGTATAAATATGTAAAAATTGATCAAAATCAGCTGAGAAACATTAATAAGTATTATATATGTAATATAAGCCACGTCTGTACCTTCGATTACAGATGCACTATAGTCTCTGAATCCCTTTTTCACCCGTTTCTTCTTTCAAACGTCATACATTTTCTGTAAAATCTTCTTGTAAACAATGTAAATATTTCTCGCTGCATACCGGCAATTCTCTTTTAATATACAAACTTGACAATAAAATCCAACTGCTTTTCCGTTGTAAACATATACGTAATACCATTAATATTAATATTAATATTAATAATATGTGTAAACTTAGAAAGTTGAGACAAGTAATAAAAGTAAAAGAAACAACCTCTAAAAAAAACACTACAATGGATAATGCCTTTATGTAAAATATCCAAAATTAAAGCAGTGAAGTGTACGAAATAAGTATGTGCGATTTCGTACAGATTTATTACATTGCGTATGTTACATACATAAATATCTATTATATTACAGCGAATTAGGGGCCTATCTATATCACAATGTGAGAAAGCTGCAAATGTATAGCACGACTACATACAAAAACTTAAGAATTAAACTATGCTCGCGTAATCTCTGCTTTAACTTAAAGTTAACTTAAAAGTTGGTTAACTCAGGGTTAACCAATCGTCCCATATTATTGCTTCATAACTATGAATATGTATACGAGCTAACACTGGCAGTGCCAGGTCTGGCCAACTGCCCAATGTCGAACGATCGATTATTCTTTGTCGAGCATCTTTCGACTCCGATCGCTGGAATAACATGTTGGCTACTCATTACACTCTGTCGCGAGTTCATCGTGATATATCATGAGTTTCATGATTTTTCGGGGCAAATACTGCTCGCTGTTTTACAAGCACAGACGTTTCGGAGGCTTCTTAACTTTTTCCGGTCCGATATTCGGACAAACAATTGCCCCACGGCGTCTGATTATTTTTGAGTAAATACCGTATAGTCTGTGAGAACTGTATATCCCAGTGCACACTACAAAAAAGGGGTATAAAATAAATGTTTATTAGTAGTATGATGGAACTTTACAAAATCATTTTTTTTTTGTTCAAATTATTACGACACTATGAGATATTTTTACGTAAAACACTTTTTGAAACACAGTTTTGCACGGCTAAACTTAATAGTACTGGGTTAAATGTTCTGCAGATTGAGTTGAGGATTTAAAGCTAAAAAGAGCTAACGTATCGAATGGAAAACTATTAGATCGTTCAAACATTATCATCGTCACCGACCTTATATTTTATTAATTGTAAATAAATTGCGCTTTTATAGATACAACTTTCACATATCCAAGGACTCTCTTTTATCGCAATTTTGGTCTCAGTAAGCTTTGTCGTGTACGCAGAAATATAACCTTAACGTCTGTTTTCAGATAAAAAAAAGGACTTTTCATAATCTATTGAAATATTTACGCCCTTTTGCCACATCTCAAATCTTATTTCATACATTCTGTAATACCACCAACAAAATTTCTATCATCGGTTTTGAAGAAGACGATTCATTTGTCGTTCATACGCAAACGATCAAATCAATACGAAGTTCTGTCTTAAACATATTCGTGTAATCGTTAGAAAAAACGTGATTTTTGCGCAAATTTTCCATCCGAATATTAACACCAGTCCGAATATAACACCATCCAGTCCGAATATTAACACGTTTCGTGCCAAAAAGTTTTTGCTCAACTTGTCGTTCAAAAAAGGCCAAAGGCCATTTAATGTTTTGACTAAAGACCGATATATTATCACACAATGTTTCATTACCTCATCAATCCATAAGTAATTAGCTTATTCAGAACAGTTATCACATCGTGTACCATTTACTGTATCCGTCGCGCTGCAATCAGTGCTATTCTAAAAGTCAGTCAGTACAAAACTTTTGGATTAGTAAAAGGAACCTGCTGCTTTCAAATTTGTTAAGTAAAAAACGAAGGAAATAAAATATTGAACAAAAGAGGAAGTAGGTAAATATACGGAAATAACATTTTTTGTTTCTCACTTGTTTCCGTTGGAAAACAAGTTTTACCTATTACATGTAATTATTATTGTGTATATAACAATTATACAAATTTCTTTACTTTGTTCTAAACTGCATTTTTTATAATGTCCCACTTTTTCGTCGAAATATATCTTACAGAATTAAATTTGTCATAAAATGTATGTTTTCAGTACATTTAATAAATATGTTTGCGTGTATCGTTCACGGTACCTGAGGATCAAGCTTAACGTGTACCATAAACGATACACATGGCACGAAACGTGTTAAAAGTTAATTCCTGTTGGCTGTCTCGGCTTAGAGGTGGAAATACGATTACCAGAGTAACGTGTCTGCATGCACTACAGTTGTTACGAAGATGTATCGGCTGTTGGTCTGATATTAGTCTGCGCAAGAATGTAAAGAAATAATGAAACAATCTGACTATGCAGATAATGAAAGATTAGACTTCCTCTTTTCCCAACTGCCGTCAACTCTCAATCATTAAAAACTCGCGCAAGCCGCGTATACAACGCTCTACTTTTATTTATAAGGCTACTCATATAAAAACGTTTGGTTCGAAGTATCGCGATTTTCGGTACCTCCCAAAAACTTCAGAGATTAATCGTAAATAAATCAAATTGACGATGGGTGGACGAAGGCCACGTAAAGGAATAAATACGATGTCCGTATAACCGATTATTAACCTCTTAGCTACGGCCGGATTTTCCGCGGCATTGCATTTATGTACAGCAGTATTCGACTTGGACTGCGCGTAAACAATGTAACACTACGATCTGCGTTTCGTTATTGCTTTTCTCTATACAATTATATTAGAATGGAGTTATAAATTCATAATTTACAATTTCTTTATACGTTTTCGAGTAATCCGCGAAAAAAAAAACATAACAAGATAATATAAAAACGTAAACTCTAAGAATTAATAATAGAATTTTGCAGGATATATTTTAAAACAAGATTAAACACAGACACCGCGTTACAGAGCCACTGTCCTGGCATATCCTTCGGAAGGATGAAATGCGCGCAAGCCACTATAATGGCGGACTAGACATAGCCATGGATTGCGCGAAAGCCAGTATAGTGGCGTATCGGACATAGCGATGGTATCATCATGCCATCATGGTGAAGTATCGCGCATAGCGATAGATTTCAGGAAAGCCGCCGTAGTGACGTATCGGAGGCATCGATGGGATGCGCAAGAGTCATTACAGTGGCGTAGAGCTAAGAGGTTAATCGCGACGTTGTCAGCGCCCCGTGCGAGTATCGGACTTTGGCGAATACCGTCGAGACTTCTTAAGGGTTAATATCGGGACATCAGTAATCGTCCTGCTCGTCGACGGCCGCGTAAAATTTCATGACCTCGCTCCTTGCGGCAGCCGCGATGGATCCTCGGCAAGGGTTGGGGTCCCAACTAATACCCGGACAGCCCATCGACTCGAAGCAAGTCACCAGGCGATTATTACTACCCGGGCAACACTGGACGACCGCCCACACGCATGCGCCTGGGCCTTTGACCGGAGGTCTCGTCGTCGCCGGTGCCGGAAACCTCGCTGCTTGCAGTCCGTTCCGATTTGGATTAATGTCCTGAGAAAACGTGAATTAACGTCATTAGGAGTGAGTAATTCCCAGGCCGCTCGTTGGGCCGGTTATTACTGCCCGTTGTTACATTCCCAAGGGCTTAACTCGTGCGCTATTGTTGTTTGTCGTTTGCCTCGGTACTCCACATCGACTGTGTCGGGCTCGTTTGGCTCGTGAATCACTGTGAGCTCGCGCGGAAGGGAACGCTTCGTTTGTTTTACCCGTTCGGTACTACCTTGATTCCCCGTTTCCTTTGCTTCTTTTAGACGTTCGTTCGCGACATATCAGCCGTTTATTTCGAAAGTGGCTTAAGTCTATTTGTTAATTATTCTTCACTGACCGCAGTAATGTGTACGACATTACGTTCGTTGTCATGAAGAATGTTTTGTAATTAAGTGTATTCGCGGGATACGAGAATTTTAGACACATAAATATTCGCGGTTACCTCGATAATTAAAAATATTGCTTTAACAGTGGCGCAAATTGAATTGCAGCAGCGAAATATAAGAATATGATGGACTTATTATGATATATACCCCCGAAACATCAGGACTTCTTCAAGTGCTTCCTGGATATATAAAATGTAGATGAGCAGTAAATTGTTACGGAATTTATATAGTTAGATTTGCTGAACTGCATTAATTGTGTTTTTGAAATGTAGTAAAAAAATATAAAAGAAATGGAGTATTGTCTCTTCAATTTGAAGTATTTTAAATTATGTCGAATGGACTTGGGGTCTTTGAAAATCTGTAACAAATCTAGATGTTAATTTTGAAAATTGTTAACCTTCAATCGTGACTAGAAAACACATATTAACCGCTTAATAATTGTTATTATTTTAATAGGAATTGTAAATTTAATTCTCTTAGATACACTTAAGCGGTTTGATTGATATCCTATACGTATATTTTTAACTTCATTGACACGCATACTCTTAAATATTTGAATATAAATAGACTTAGCTCATTATCAAAATAAACCGTTCATATAAGCCGATATTTTTTTTTTTATCGGTAACGGTTCAAGTTCGATGTGAAGAAAAATCAGTCAATAAAGTGTTTAGTCAGACGTGGATGTCTTTTTTCCACATTTGTCTTTTTTCACATTAATTTGTCATAAATGGATTTCTACTTCATTAAAAAAAAAGTTCACAACTTGTGGTATAAGATAAGGAAATATGATATTTACTAATCATGCGTATAAAGTAGTGAGGATATGATATCGCGAGTAAGAATTTATAAGTGAAAGTGAATTAATGTAATACATTAATTCTGTAAAGTGCAACAACAGGCCGATTTTACTGACGTATTATAAAAAATCAAGGTTAGTTGTGTTTGTACCTAAAGTATAAATAAACCTTGAGACGACAAAGTAAAAAAAAAAGTGTAGAGGAACATACGCCTGATATATCAAAGGCATTAAACCCATCAGGATCATTTAATAACAGGAATATAATATTATTTGGCACATCTAATTTATTTGTTATTTCGAGGAAACATGCGACATTACTGCAATTCCCTTGGTCCTGTAAACCCGTGCCAATGAAATTATTAGAAATGCATTATAGACTATACGACATTATCCTCATATTTTGCGGACTGTCGATCGATCAGGCGTACAAATATAATATGTAATATCCCGGCACTAACGGGTACGCGTCATTGAGCCATTACGATGTTCGATTAGCATTGTCACGCACCTCCCGTGTAACTGCCAGCAAGATAATTAAAAGTTTAATAAGCCATTACAATACACATAATGCAATTAAGTCAAGACCGTTAATAATTAAATTTTAAATGATAGAAGATTATTTTTCTGTGAAAACGTAGGATGCGTACTATCTTGTGGCTACCACATTGCGGTACATGGTTCTCCCGATGAGTAATTTATTTCAATCGTCATTAGTATCATATACCTAATCTCATATACTACGGTAATTTTTAATAACACATATGAAAGTCATAGCGAGCATTTTTATTCGTACACTTATACCAACGCTTCTTTGATTTTCTGAAGTTAAAGTTCCGTCGACGAGTTCTAAATTCACGCGTAGAACATAATTTTTTGGCCATGGTTGCGTGGCTCAAATAATTAAGAGGGGAATAACATATTAATTAAAAATTGGAGAAAATGAAGGCGAAGGATGGAACTTCAGAAAATCAGAAGCAGCGTTGGTATAGGTGTACGAATAAAGATGCTCGCTATGACCGTCTTCATATGTGTCGTTTATTTCAACTCTTCAAAAGTATTATATGTACCTAACTGCGCTAGTTTTGTTGATTTCCTTATTGTATCATTGCTGACATCGAGAGAACTATTGAACTCCTAATTTTTACTTTTCTATGAATGCTTCACTTTCAGAGACAGTTAAATTCACGATCTACTTCGAGCTGGAAAATATCCAACATGAGTATAAGCGACTTCTTAAATGTATAAATAATATCTATAAGATTCATTAGACTGCAGGAAGTATTTTTAATAATAATTATGAATATTTCTTTTTTGTACGATAAATTTGAAAATGGTTTCCCAAATATAATCCTGCATCATATTCTGCACAATAATACGATGTATCTTTTCGTAAAAATGATTTATTTATCAATTTTATTTATTTATAGATAAAATAAATGCTATCAGATCGTGATGGCAGGATGTTATCAACGGACCGCAAAGTGCTAGACGATCTGTGATTATTATTTGTTTCATTGATTTTTTACTTGGATCGATAAATTAACCTGGCTTAAAACCTAGCAGTAAGGGTATATCATAGGTATGAAAATACCTTAATTCTATGGCATCACAGTTTTAAACACTTTTCCGTAACTTTCAACTCTTAATATTTTGTTAATAAATCATTCATACACGACACCGCTCTTACTAAATATCTTTCAATCATTTTTTCGACTAATCTTTACTTGTAAACACGAGAAGCTCCATATTTTTTATTACTTTTGGAAATTATGTAACTGTTTAGTAACATCATGTGAATAAAGTCAAAAAGTATTTTTTACAGGCTTTTTTAGTGAGCTGTATCGTATGAGGTATGTTCCACGGTCAGTGATGAAAAAAAGTCGCGGCTCGTGGAATATTCCGTGCCAGGTGATCGTAGACAATCGTCGTGCACGGAATATTCCGCTTACGGATGTAAATTGGTTAATTACAATGCGAGTCTCGAGGATTGGAAAAAACGAAAGGATATTTCATCGATGTTAAGAATTATGTTTTAACGCAAAAAACTATTTCTATCCAGCGTTCAAATACTACACGAGCTAGCAACAGACAGTCAACCTTCTCGAATATCGAACCATCTAAATCCACAAGTTTGTCGCGTAAATTCAAGTTTATCAGAGGATAGCTTCATAAACAAGTATTCCAATAGCGAAATGGACAGAAACGAAGTTGATCAGTTTGACATGCAATACGGGCAGCTATCCTGCTTTCGAGACGGTATAGTGTTTTGGCTAACAAACTACGGCCTTACCGGAAAATCGACCTCGTTCTCGAAACCAGCCCTCGACAGCACGGGGATGTTGGAAGGCAAGGACACTTTGGGACGAAGTATAATCCTCGCGCTTACAGGCAAGGAGTTTAGTCTGACCGCTTCTTGTCTTTCCCAGTGCTTGTTTATTCCCCTGCTGTGATCTTCATTGTGCCGTGAGTTCGTCATTCTGTGGAGAATGGAAAAGGGAGCTGCATTATTAGAGGCTTAAAAGGGAAATTGTCGTTTTATGAGCTGTTTGTTTCATTAATATTTCTCCCGCAACAACGTGCTGTCTACTTATTCATCATTCATGAAACATTTAGACCCCTGAAAGCTTAATAAAGATTTTATTTTTCCAATTCTTTGCCATATTAAAACATTGTGTCTTTTGTTTCTTTCTTTTTAGATGAAATTTATTCGACAATTGTTAATGGATGCATTAGAATATGACAATTTTAGCAAGTATCATTGTCCACAATGACTTGTGCACTGTAATTTTTTCTTCGAATATTAAGTAGTGGACTGTATCAAATGTTTATTTCGGTGAAAAAAAAATCGTCTTGAAACATTTGAAATAAATAAGTACATTAAGTATCTATATATGTAAATTTCAAATGGAATATACGATTGATCCAGTCAGGTTATTTATTTGTACAAAAGAAAATATAAGGCGGCTCACTAATTCGTTTAAACATATCTACGCGCAAGAAAATAATTCTATATATTATTTCTCTTTGTATTTACAGTGACAATGGTGGTAATTTAATACTTATTTACATCTCATCAAACTGTCCTTTCTGTTTGTGCACTTATTTTGGAATTCAGCATTTAGTTTTATTAAAGACTCCAAGCAAGCAAAAATGAATTTCTAAATTGTACTTCATTCTAAAAAATTATACTTAAATATAAATTGAAGTGAATTGTACTTAAATTCTTTTTTTTTGTATTATGCTGTTATAAGTAGTCCTATTAGTTCCGCAACAAGTAGGAAAATTGAATAATTCAAGTGGATTGTATAGTTATGTTTTTATCATGTAAATTTTGATTACGTGGTATCAAACCACACAACATGAGAAAAAAAATCATTAAATACTTAAAGAAAAGATTATCCAAACGCATAATTGCATCGCAATACAATTATTCTTTGACGTCATAGTGCAAATTTTCTGTCACTGAAGCAAAAACTGTAATGCTGTATTCTAATTGAGTAGATATACTAGGTTCGTGTGCCAAATTCGCGAGTCACTGGATTTGATTAGTAAACCATAATATAGAATCAACGGTTGAAATTCGGACGAGATCGCAATTTAAATCAGGAACCTTTCAATCGCTGCGCGACTATTATTTCAGCTATCCTGGCGTTGTGATCAAATTACCCCGCAAGCGTGTATTTCACATTATGAAAAAATTCCGATACTACAATAATGTACTCGTGCATGATATCCTCAGTAAAATTTATGCTTTCTTTTATTCAGATCCAGATACCGCGTGGTAGTACTGCAGGTCATTCGATCAGATATAAAACAGCTATGATATACGGCCAAAAGTTAGTACCACTTTCAATAGCTACGTTCTACGTATGCGCATATGGTTCACAGTTTGTGCTAGTTATAATAGGAACGTCATACTCCGTAAAATTATTACTATAATTCACAGAATATAGATCGTATGTGTTATCACCGTAATAGCATAAAATTTTCTTGGAATATACTGCGTTAACTCGTTATTTTTTTAACGTTTTAAAGTTTGACTTTTAATACAGCAATTTATAAGGATTGCCTTTATAACTAAATGAAAAAACTTGCTGTACCTAAATATATTATAATTTATAAAAAAAAATTTGCAGGGAAGAGCTCGCGAACACGCAGACAAAAAATTATTCTCAGAAAATATAACGAGTCATTTCCATTAATACGTTGAGCACTCAGCATAAATTGAATATATTTTCCGCGGGACCGAAATCCAGGGTTAGCCGCGTATCATCGCGTTAGTATGCCAGCTGCTGACAACAATTTGCTTTATTTTTCAGTACAGTACAGCTATTCGAAAACAAATACTGGACAATAAAACCTCCAAACTGTTTTGCCAATTTGTTTGTTATTTATTTGGTAGACGGTTTATAAAATTGCAGACTTCGAATAGCACGTAGTTCTGTTTTTTCAGACATTTTTTTCACGTGATTATTATATCAATCGAGCGGAGTAAAAATAAACTCACGAATGGAGTGAGCAGCAGCGGGGATAGAATGATTCTGTACAAGAGGAAATTTATTTCTAAAATCCAGATAGTTAATTTTCTACGCACGACTAATTTTTCGGTTGAACGGAATTACAACTCGAGATGGTCGTTTAGTCTTTCGAGTTATTCATTCTTCTGCCTTTTTTTTTACTAGTACATGAAGAATATAAGATTACTGCTCTTATCATTTAGATATTTAACTAAATCTATCATAAACAAAGACTGGCGCATCTCAGTGGCCACTCGAATTATCACGTGATATGCTCTAGTGACTAAGAATTTCCGCTTGAGAGCAAAGAATCAAGTAAAGAAAATCAAGTAAAGTATAATAAAAAAAAAATTAAAATTAAGTAAAGAGTAAAGATTTAGTAAAGAAAATCACCCATGTCTGCGTGTCTTGTCTCTTCGTTGAGAATTTTCCCATCATTCACATATGCGTGACCCAACGTACAAATTTTTTAAGATTGTCCAGCAATACCTATTCATTCGTTTTATTACCTTCTCTCCTCGAGCCTCCGTCTTTCGGCTTCTAAGCGTCTCCTCTCCTGTTCCTGCCTCTGTCTCTCCGCTGATCTCCTGTTCTCATCCAGGATCAAACTGCTGGGAACGAGCCTCGTATCCTGATTTCTTCTGTGCTCCTCCAATCGCCGACGATGCTCGTACGTCGGCCTCGACCTGTGCACCTGGCCCTTCCTCCTCTGTTCCTCCATCATCTCCTTCATCCTCCTCTCATCCGCCAGCCTGGCAGCCTCCAGCCGCTGCCTCTCCTCTTCGTACCTTTTCGATTGCATTCTCCTCACCTCCTCCTCCCTCCTAGCAGCTTCGCGCCTCATCTCCTCCTGCCTCCTAGCAGCTTCGCGCCTCGCCTCCTCCTCCTGCACCCGCTGCCTCTCGCGCATCAGCCTCTCCTCCTCTCGCCTCCTCGCATCCGCCGCGTGACTACGCGAGTCCACGTTCGTCTGCGCCGATGGACCGTGCTGCCTCCTTCCGGTATCCTGTCTAATGTAGCCGTCGTAGCGTCCTCTGGCCTCCTCGATGCGCCTCCTGTTCTCCAGCCAGTCCCTTCCGGTCGCCTCGTCCGGCCTGGCAACTCGAACCGGCTGGTTCCTACGAACGTACTCCTGCAGCTTCCGCTCTTCCTCTTCCGTCCTTCTACGTTCGTCGTTAGTTCTCCTGCGCTCTTCTTGCTCTCTTCTTCTCTCTTCCTCCATCTTCCGCTCCTGGAGCTTCCTTCGTTCCTCCTCCGCCCTTCTGTAGGAATCTAGAGCAGCGTCCTCGTCGGGTCGATATCTTCTTCGCTCTTGAAAAGGAGTTCTACTCGTATTCGTGCCGTTTCCTCGATCGGTTACTTCGATGGGTCGATTCCTTTGCACGTAATCTCTCAGCTTTTCTTCTCGCTCCCTCTCTTCCCGCTCTCTCTGCCGCCTGTCGGCTTCGAAATCGTGCTGCTTGGTGGCGTTGTAAATGCCTCCCGATCGCACGAGATTTGCCGGGGGGTTCTTCAGGTTTTCTTCGTGCCGCCTTCGTTCGGCTTCCTCCTCCAGGAGTCTCTTGGACATCCACTCCCTGCGTCTTTCCTCTAAGCTCCTGCGATCTTCGTTGGGCTGTCGGTACTCCGGGCTGGTTCTTCTCCTAGCCTCCTCCTGCTCCCTCCTTCGCATCTCCTCCTGCCACTTCTCCCTCTCCGCGCGCCTCGCTTGCTCCTCCCGCATTCTTCTTCGAGTTTCTTCCTCCTCCTCCTGCCTCCTTCGAGCCTCCTCCAGTTTCTGCCGCCTTCGTTCCTCCTCGCGCGCTCTGTGCTCGTAACCTCTGGGATCCTGGGACTCGGAGGGCCTGTAAAGGGGCTCGGTTCGTCCGCGAGTCTCCTCGTCCTGCGGCCGCCTCCTCCTCTCCTCCTCGTTTGTCGGAACTCCGGCTCGAGGGTCGTAAGACACCTCGTTATCGTGACGTCTACGGCCTTCTTCCTGCAAGCGGTGTCTCCTTCTCATCTCCTCCTCCCTCAGCCGCTTTTCTCTCGCCTCCGCCGCCGATTCGCCCTTCGAGGATTCGCTCGCCCTCCTCTCGTATTCCTCCTGCTGCCTCCTTCGCAGCTCCTCCCTCCGTCGCTCCTCCTCCTCCCATCTGCTCGACGAGTTCCTCCGCGAGGCGTCCTCCTGCAATCTACGGCGTCTCTCCTCCTCCTCCCTCTCCCGCTGCTCGAGCATCTTCCTGTACTGCTCCTTGATCTCCTCTATCTCCATGTTCGTTCGATTGCGCCCCTCGTGCCCTTCGCGCCTCCTCGCCTCCCCCTGCTGTCTTCTCCTCTCGTACTCCTGCCTCCGCCTTTCGTTCTCCGTCTGCAGCTCGTCGCTGGTCACCACGCCCTCGTCTTCACCGAATCCCCACGTGGTCGAGCGCCTCTTTCGCGTCTCGCCCTCCTCCACCTCCTTCTCCTCCTCCTCCTTCTCCAGCCAAAGCAATTTTCGACCCAGCAAGGATCCCGACGACGTCGAGCTCTTCTCGTCTTTCGTCTCCAAGGAGGTTTTCGTTGAGAAACTCGAGGAGGACCTTCGATTATTAAGGTTGGTCTTTCCTAGGTCTCCTCGGACGGGGAGCTTGTCCGACCTCTTTGGGGAGAAGTCTTCCTGATGGAGAGTAGCGTCCATGTCACCTCTGCTCTGCCTCGTGCTCTTGGGCGTCGTTTCCATTTTCTTTAACTTCAGCAGCTCGTCCATCTCCTCGTAATTCTCCTCGTAGTCCATGTCCAGGGATATCGGCGTCACGTCGGTCCAGGGGTCCAGCTCCTTCGCTGGCGAGTCGATGGACCTTCGCAGCTTGTGGGAGGTGGCCTCGAGGCCTTCGCAGCCCACTTGCAGTTCCGGTACGCCGCCCACGCCGAACGTATCGCCATTGACGGCCGGCTCCGTGCGGCTCTCTTCGAAGAAGTTCGATTGCCTGTGATGCACCTTGGGGCTGGTCGTCTTGTAATCCACGGTCTTCGATTTCCAGCCGGCCCGGCTGGTCTTTTTCGGGGCTTTGCTCTTGCTTCTCGATGCAGGCCGCACCGTCGCCGGGTTTAACAGGCTGCGCTCCTTGAAGAGGTCGAGTTTGTATATCTCGAGGGAACCAGGCCCTTGATCCTGGAATCGGAAGAGATTTGTGTGATTGGGGAGAGGGTTAAGACGACTCGTGTATGTGGTCTTAGGGGGCAATCTTTTTCTACGTGCTTGATGATTTCTTCATTGGGTTTTAATAGAGTAAATTTGCAGTCGTTAGAAGGACATTGCGTGTGAGAAGGGCGAATAATTTTTGGCTACTTGGTGCGTGGCTCTGTAATTGAGGTTTAGTACAATTGGGAATAAATGAAAAATTTGGAAATATGAAACTGAGTTGGTGAGTTAAGCTATGTCTTGATAAATGGGGCAGAAGAAATGGGCACTGGGGTAACTGGACCGGCACTGAAATTACTCTATTAAAACCAGATGGAGAAATTATCAAATGTGTAAAAAGAGACTGCCCCCTAAGACAACATATTCGAGTTATCTTAATAGATATTACGGGCAAGGAGATTAGGAGTGGGTAATGTATACATTAACCAGAGGGTGTTTCATGAGTTACTCTGTTTTATGTGTGGCTAATAATATATGAGTGAAACGATATTACACAGCTTTAATTACATGCAGGATGGTGCACATTTATATTTTACAAGCGATTGTTCGTATGATGGATTGACGAATGTGGTGTATAATGACACGCAACCAAAATTTAAGACGTTACAAGTTTTTCGTAATGTGAGGCTGAATCAAAAAATGATTTAATGCAGATGAATAAAAAAAAAACTTGTGCCTGAGGAAACCACGAAATGTGAATAAATTGAAGATAATTTACAATGCACTCGTCGATGCTCCACGTGACATAATGCAATTGGCAGTTGAGAATGTATTGCGTTTAGAAAAACACATTGATAATGCTGAGATGTATGTAATGATTCAGATGGTATTAAACAAAATCTCACTAAATATATTAAGTATGAGATTTAACAGAATCAAATTGTAAATAAAGAGATCATGGTAATTTAAAAATAGTGAGGAATTTATTGAACAACTTGCACAATAGAAACGTTATGATATATCGTGATGTAATATAGTTTTTGATATTGTTGCTTTTATGGAGAAAAGAGAGCAGAAAGATAGACGTATGTATGCAAATCTCGTACCAATTTTACGGCTCACGAAAAGTCTATAGCTATTGTTGTGTATGTTTTTACTTCAGTTTCGAAAAGGCGGTAGAACGAAAAATTGTAAATACACGCGTGGTATGAATGCCGTACTATAGTTCACCGTATACCCGTCTATATGAAAACTACTAAGTCGTAATATTTAATCTGTTATCCAAAATGATACGGGCGAATAAATATCATAGGATCTTTGTGCCCATTTCACTTTTCTTTTGCATTTTATTTTTATAAATATGTAATAACATTTTCTAATACTATTCTGTGTAGATATTTTTTAAAAATATAACCGTTATTTGAAACACACGCTTGTTTTTGTTTTCAATCATAAATTCAAATTCAGATCATAAATTGAACGGTTTTTTTTGAAAGTGACCTAAATCCATTTATATACAAATCAAGATATTTAAGAGTTTGCATATAGGATATCAATTTGCTGCGCCGCTTAAGTGTATCTAAGACAGTTAAATTTACATTTCTTATTAAAATAATAGCAATTATTAAGCGGATAATATGTATTTTCTAGCCACAAATAGATTGAGCTACTTTCAAAATTAACAACTAGATTTGTTATAGATTTTAAAAAAACCCAAGTACATTCGATATAATTTTAAACACTTTAAATTGAAAAGACAATACTCAAAGCACAATTAAAGCAATTCAGGAAATTTAACTATACAAATTATTATACATAACAATTTGCTGCTCATCTACATTTTGTGTATGCGGGAAAAATTTGAAGTCCTGGTGCTTCGGATACATCATATATACCATAATGAATGCATTTTCGGATATTATTAATAATGGCTTGGACTCAGGCCACTATTAAAGTTTTTAATTATCAAAGTAACTGCGAACATGTTTGCATCTAAAATAATCATATCTTAATTGCAAAATGTTGTTTATGACAACCAACTTAATGTCGAACACGTTACCGCAGTTAGTACAAAATAGTTTACAAATGGACTTGGGCCACTTTTAAAATAAACAGCGCAATTGGAGTGCACCGCCAAAAATGTTTGGAAACTACAGCGTAAGAAACATCCACACAAGGCGATGGGCACGTGCAACTAATACAAACGGTGATACTAATTGCCGAAGAATCAGACAATCGAACTATTAATTACCTGAAAGGTATCGTCCGCCACGAATGGCTCGTCCACGTCCGAAGGAGGGATTTCCCGCGAAAATAATTCCGGTTCCTTCGTGCCTCTTTCAACGAGATCCCCATTCCTGACCCATGAATCGACAAAACTCGGTGATCGCTTATCTCCTCCTAACGACGGCGGATCCCTTTCCGATGAAACGATCTCCTTTCGCGGATGGATGAAATCACTTCCCGGATCTCTTGCCTCCAAAGATCGTCTGGGAGATACTGAAACATTTTTAGGTCATCGCAGGAATTACAAAGGCGCGTACGCAAGCATAAATCCGCGAGGACCGTGGAAAACTGCGGTTAGTTCCTTTACTATCGGAGGAAATAGAAAGTTTCCACGCAGGCGATAACCGGCGCTTAGTAATTCCTTTATGGCGGGAAAAGATGCGGAAAAAATGCAGCAAATATATTGCTCTGGTACGCACGCGTTGATGTAAATGGGATATACTCGTTCTTTCGCATTGAAAGTTATTGAGAAACTTCCGAATAGGAATAATGTGCGTGTTTATATTTGCGACGGCGAAGCTACGTGCAAGAGTTGAGAACATTTCATCGGGGTGGTCGCGATATATTCGCACAATGCGTGTACGTGACGAGTAAATTGTCGTGCACTAGGTAGGAAATCGTCCATGAAAAATCACATTTTGTTTAATACTAGAATTATCGAAAATGACTACTGAGTCATTTCTTTAAAAAAATCATAGCGATTTAAGAGAATACAATTTTTTAAATTTTCCATGAATTTCATGCAGTGAATATCGTTCTTTTGATTCATTCAAATTAGCTTTTGCCTTCTCATTTTTTTTTTAATATATGTGGTATTTTAAATATGTCCCAAAAATGGTCAGTAATTCTAGTGTTAAAAATGTACAAGTTGCAATAACTGTAGTGCGTGTGAATTTTGTAGAGGATGTACTTAATTAAATAATCATTCGATATTTTGTATGGAATTTGTTTAAATATTTTATCATCATTATGCACGTAAAGTACGTCGATGAAATAACTAGTCGAGGGACCTTTTGAGTTTCCAGAATATTGATTGAACCATTGAACCGACAATTTTCTTGCATTAAGCGCAGATAATGTACGATCATCGGTATTACGCAGTATTCGAAGGTGTTTGTGTATGAATGAAAATTTATGAATTTCTTGAAGCAGTTATTTTTCAGTTTTATACCGTCACTTATCAAATGTTTTATAATTATTAGCACTTTGCTCACATATGTTGATTTACAGCAACAAATTAGACTAGTATTTCTGTGGCCATCGCTATAACTCATAATGCAAGCTATATCGGTGTTCAACGACAATAAGTTCAACGATATGGTCGATCAAGTCGTCTATTACGTGCTTAATGCTTCAGTTGAATAGTTGACGTTCAACTTGGAATTGTATTGCTCAAGATCTTTTTCTAAGCGCGGTGACGGATCGATATGGAGCTATTAAGATGGTTAATATGAGACGAGAGAAGGTCTAAATTTCTACAAATAAGCAAAAATTGTTTACTACACCTTGTTAAGGACATCGATGCTTTTGAAGAATTATAAAGTAATTTACAAATACTATCGTTAAAAGTACGTCAAATATTATATATGAAAAAAAACACGTAAGTCAAAGAATTAACAACAAAATTATTACTGCCATCCACAATAATAATTAATAATAAACATTAGAACAATCTTTCACTTGAACACTCAAATAATAAGTCCAATGCCGTGATCGATCACGTCGTTCAACTCGTTCCAAATTTATATCGTTAGCTACACCATTTGGTTTTAGATTATACTTTGCGACATCAGCGTGACTCATTATTAAACATCAAACAAGTAATTAACTTTGTCGAATTAATGTTAATAAATGATTGCTCCCAATTTTCTTTAGAACTTCAATTATCAATTAATTATAAATGTACTATTCTGGGCACGCACCAGTAGCAATAATGTGCTCTCTATAAATGGTTTCACATACTTAGTAATTTAGAAGACGCGATATAAGGATGATGGCAGTTAAACACCATTAAAACAAACTTATTCGTAATTCGGTATATTAACAGACCAAGAACGAGGAAATATAATATATTTAATAAAGGATGATTATCTTACCACCAAAAAACCAACGTATTATTTTGAAACGCAAGCCATAGGCGATCATTTCCGTAGAAGATCTATAATATCGTTTTTTCCTTTGAAGAATACCTCTTTGATTTATCACTATGTCAATAATAATCATTCTTTTCAAGATCCATTTACTATTCTAAATCCATTACTCGATCTGTAGTAACCGTTCAAAGAATCTTAACCTAATACTCGCCGTTGTCCCATTTATGAAAAGCAATTTTGAAGCGACACAAAAACATCGTAAATCCATTAACCCATATTGCACGTAATTAATACAATTGAACTCGGTCTAAATAAACGATGCATGTCCTCGGGCAGATTCATTGAAAGTAAATTCGACTATTTTTCCATCAAATTCACTTTTACCGAATTGTGGCTGATAATAGCTTAAAAATGGATAGTAAAAAGAATGAATATTCCCCCGAATTGATACAACACCAGGGACCAACGTGTCGTCCCAAAATTCAAAGTAGACGCAGCTTGCAGCCGTCGATGCTCGTGCCGCGCCACAAAGGCCCTCGAGGCTCGAAAGAGGCTTAAAGGCAGTTTTCGAAAGGCAAAGCGGCGTTTTCGCGGGCATCGTTTCCTGCAGCTTTCGACAGAAACTGCCGGGCGATACGTACCATTCCTACGGATCGATTCTTGCGCGCCGATCGAAAGATCGAACGGTCGTCTCTCGACAAGATCCTGATCCTTCCAGTCCGGCTGACCCCCGACTTCTCCGTAAACTCCATGGTGTTCCGGGGGCAGAGGGGAGTATTGATCGAAGGTGAGATGGGTGCGATGGAGGGTGGCGGCTCCCACCACGCCCACGTACACTACCAGCCAGACCGTGGCCAGGGCCACTGTCACCCCTGGCTGCATCCTCCTACAATCAAGCGGATGTTCTTCGTTATTCCCCCCTTCTTTTTCACGCGGAAGCGCGCGAAAAGACCGCAAGCCGGCTTCAGTGTGAATTCGATTCGCGCGTTTCGCTGGTCTTTAGCCAGGTTCTTGCGGTAGGGTTAAAGGAAAAACCAGATTTTTTTCTTCCTCTGGTCGATTATGCTTATGGGAATAGGTTCTTAACATATTAAGTACTGCGTGTGGCGTATACGCCTGAAGCTGAATTTTTTCATTCGGGCTATTTAGAATTTTGCTTGCAAAAGGAAAAGTTAAGAAGGAATTATTTTTTACCAACTGTAAAAATTGAACAGACTTATGTTAGAAGGGAATTATATCGCGCATGGTTTGAAGAAAATTAGAAAATAAGTCCGAAAATAAGGAAAAATTGGTTCGGCTCGGAAGGTGTTAATGAAGTGTTAGGTTGTCGTAAAAATGTCTTTTGCTATCTGCGCGGGGCTGTTTTATGTGACGGCTGTTATATCAGGCGTTGTGGGCTTTATCTTGATTCGTGCTTTAACTGTATACGTATCTCAATAAAATATTAATACTGGTTTTTCCATGTGATATGTATACCGTAGCTCTTGTGGTTCGAAACTCATTTAGCAGTCGTTATCAAAAATGAATATGAAAAAATATATAAAATTAAAAATAAAAAAAAGAAAAAAAATAATATAAAATTAAAAAATGTACATCTATTATTTTTTATAGAACGATGGAAACTCTTAGGACAAGCTAAAATATCATTTTGATCAAAGTCTATGATGTTTATCTGCGTTTTATGTGTTTTTATATGTTTCTAATTATGAGGAAAATAGGTTCTTGACCAGTTAACTGCAAAATTTTGTTTTAAAAATGCGTGACGGGGTGCGTAATTAAAATCAAGCAATGACGAGTATATGGGTCAAACTTAAGGCCATATTATAATGTTTAACAAAGAAGTGAGGAAAAATGAGAACAGATTACATGTTTATTTGATGAAAAAATTAGTTTTTATGTAGATGAATTTTTGTAGTAAATGGTACTTTTTAATTTCATTACAAATATACCGGTTAGCTGCATCAAAATAAAGGTTTGGAGTGATGTGTCTACACGTGAAACGTAGCTAACTGATTAAAATAAAATTAATATACTTTTTATCAAAGTTTATCATACTTATTTGCGTTTTGAATGAATCCTTTATATACTTCGAGCAATGCCTTGGAAAGTCTGAGAGCAGGGTTATTCTTTGTACCGATTTGCTTGATATTTAAAACTTTATAAGTCTTTTATAATCAGTTGCATTCTGAGCGCGTCATTCAGGTAGCAAGTAAAGATTTAGATTCGATCATTTTTATTCTCTTATTACGTTGTATAATTTCAATGATTTTCCCCAAGCTTTCTGTTGAGTAGAAAGGTTTTATGTCTTCTACTATAAATATGCATCGATGCAGTAGCGTCGCAAATACAACTTAACAGTAAACCTACCAGTCGCTTTTTAAACATATTTATGTATACCACGTATATCCTTAAAAAAAAAGGCTAATAATAAAAGATATCAATAGAAAATGCCCTCTTACGAAATACTGCAATTTTTCTAGAAAATAGCTAACCTGTTATTTTGACCACTTAGGTAGGTTTAGTATTAAATTACATATTCTTGTATATATGCAAGAACGACCAGTCAGTATCCAACATGTGACTAAGTATATTTTATTGATTCACTATTATTTATTCAGTTCACGGGATCAATATCACAGAAACTTCGAAACTTTTTTGTTATCTACATCGATTTTGTGCTTCATTCTTCATCGATATATTTTATTTTGCAGTCTAAATCGCGATCAGTTTTAAGTACCCGAAGTGACATTAAAACATCATTAATCCGACGAAAGCCGAGACTGAAAGCCGCTCTTTGATAGTTGATGACCATTCCAACAGATATTGCTAGATAATCTAATCGAATGTTTAATTTATCATGAAATAAACGTCGACAAAGTGATGCGCTTTAACCAGTTAGCTGTTTTTGACTAGTTATGAAAAAACGGTGGTATTTTATATCATGACAGGTGTATTCGTCGTGCTTAAAAAGTAGTTGTAATTTGCCTTTTAAACTAAGTAATCACTTTTCTAAGTAATCGAGTCTCCATGAATTTGTTTCTGTTATATGTAAACTATACATGTTTAAGTTGAGTTAGGCATATTTCTTTTAAAAGTCGCAACAATTAACTGGTTAATGATGATGTAACAAAAACCATTCGTCGCCAGCACAATTCAGGCGTGCTCATTTAACAAGCTATATAAAATTTTCCTTGCAAAACAAAGAATTAAAAGCGAATTATTTCTTACCAGTTATAAAAATCGTAAGACATACGTGAGAAGCAAATTGTAATAGCATGGCGAGGTAGACTCCGCATTGCTCGAACAAAAATCAAAAGTAAGTCCGAAAGTAACGAAAAATCTGTCCGCTTGAAAAAGTGTTAAAAATATTTTTTCTATAAGAAGAAGATTCTTGTCGTGCTCAGGTGAATCCAAAGCTAAGTTCCGATATTTTTTGTTCCGCGCAAAGGGAAATCTGTTATTATAATTCGATAATGCTCAGCTTGAAATACGAGGGGGATTTTTACCTTTATTATGCCAGAGAAGTTTCGTAAGTTTATTCAAACGTACTCCGCGAACTTATCGTGAATTTTGACGATTGACGTTAAGGTGGTAAAAGAAATAGGTAAAAGTGTCGATATGAATTCTATTATACGCATCCATGTTTTGTACGATGGAATATGAAAATGGATATTAATTGTCGATGTGTTGTGTTTTCCGCAGAATTTTGAACGAATGCTATCCGATCAACCGATTTCCAAAATCGAGTACGATAATTATTGAATTTTGCGTTTACCGCAGAACTGGATTATATCATATTCCTTCGAAGTGCCGGATGCAACGTTGATTAAAAATGAATTGGCGTCAGAACAGTGAGCGCAGTGTGTTGTGAATTAATCGTATGCAAGTTTCTATCTGATATGTCGATATATTTGTTAGAACAAAACTTAAATTAATAATTGCATATGGCTCATTGGAGAAAACTGAGAACAAATCGAAAACATATATTCCATTTTACAGGCAATACGCTGAAAGTGTACATGACTGTCTTTCAAAGTATATTTATCCTAAAATCGTATGTACAAAAAAAGACAAAATAAATACCGTAGTTTATTAGTGAAATGCAAATAGATCGATATCAATTTGACGACATAGAAGTTCGAACGAACATTTTCACATTTTCTATATCGTTGAACTGCGTTACCCAGTGAATGCGGTCGGTGTAATTGTACAGTTATGCTCGAAATACGCCCCTGACGTTAATTAAAAGCTAATTGTCCGCGCAAGCATCGATACCTCGTGGAATCGTATATACCAATGATTCCCAAGCTTCGAATACTCGTGTATGCCACTTAAAATTCGAACTTTTACATACCTCTACTCAAATACAATAAAAAAAAATGTAAGAAAAGTCACAGAAAATATTTCAAGTAAATCAACAGCGAATATTAACAACGGTATTTATCTTCTAACATTTCGATATCATTACATAAATATATAGACTGTAAAAGAAAGCGATGCAGATCAAAGTTATATTATCTCGCAGCTCGTAAAAATTCCTTGGAATTATACAATAATAGCGTACGTAAAAATATCAGTCTAATTTCATTCTTAGAACCCTGCCGAGAGAAGAACGCGAACGTTTGTTCACCACAACATTTCTCATGGTGCTCGATAATTTCGAGAATCAACGCTGCGCTCCCACTATAATTGGACAGTGCTTAATCGCGCAACATACAATTTCGGGGCGATCAGCGCAATATCCATGGAACATTGTGCCAGGCTTCAAAGGATTCGCGAACCACCAAATGGAAACCACCGGTACGGGGCAATAGCAAATTCTGTTTTGACTCGCAGCCGTACATTTGGCGCAGCGGAACCAAACAGTCGATTGTCTGTTAAAGAGGAATACGGTGGATAGTGCAGCGATCGGTTGACTCAGTGCGAGTCACGTCCAAGGTCCTCGAATCTATCGCGCCATCAATAAAACATGAGCGGCCCAAAACTAATGACTTCTAAAAGCCGAGGCTTGACAAACGAGCCGCCGTTTTAAGGGATAAGTTGGACAAAAACGGTGGACTCACCGATCACTTTTACTCGGCGCTTAAGCGAAGGGATTTGAATAGTACGGAGAGATGGAGGCGCGGATTCGATGGACTCGACAATGCCCCGATCGAACCTCCAGGTAATCCGTCAGAGACGCTGGATTGTCACCCCCGGCACTTTTCGCCCGCGCACCTCTCGAGACTTTAAACAAGAACGTTCGCAAGTAACACACACAGTTTTTTGTTCATTAAACGTACGTCGTCGAGAAAAGCTGAAGCACCGTTGGTTTTGAACGCGCAACAGCGCGGAAAATAGTTCGGACTTCGACGTACGATGATTAGCGGAATAAATTTGTGGAAGAAAGGACGAAAACTTGATTGCACGTGATGGGTTTATCAATGATAAATGTTACGGTCGAATGTATAGTCAAAGTTAGAGTTTCTTGATGTCAATGGGGATAAACTATTTGTCAAGTAGTGTAGGAATTTAATATTTTTGTATACGATACATTATTATGTTTTAACTGTTATCATTGTGGATAAAGAGAGGTGTGTTAATGGTTAAAATGAACAAAAGGGAGCGATTAGACGTATACAAATAAGTAATTAGTACACGGGTCTTTGCATGATCCGCGGAAAATTTGAAAATAATTTGCTCGACAGTTCGACGCTGAGCTTAAATAATTCTTTATTGATTAGAATAGCGCGGAATTTGGGCGGAATTATTTTTGAAAACATGTAAGAATTTACTAGTTTTACTCGATACAGAGTACTTCTTTTCAATTTTCAGAATTTTTATCAGCAAGACTTGATTCAAAATCGCAAAATCGGCGCGCACTCCAGTAAAATTTTTATATAAATACACAAGCATCACGCATCCCCCATAATGTTACCTCGGCCAAATAATCTAAGTCCAATTATTCCTATATACTATTCGCTTTGTTCCACATCGCTTTGTCGACCACATCAGAAAATTATTCGTAAAATACATCCTCATCCACTGGTCCCGAGCGCAATGTCCAAACCGTAATAAACCAACGACAAACCACGATCCCTCCGAGCAAACCATCCAGCGATCCCTTAGACACAATATAAACCCACGCTTTCCCCGCTAACGAAGACTCGATACCAGGAATCACACGCAAACATCACAGCGGTTAAGGCGGAACGCACCTTTCTCCCTTTACTTTATCGATTCGCCGGTACTCGATTCCACGCCGAGAAGACCCTCTCGAGGACCTTCGTATCCGGGGGAGGCCGTCAAACGGCGAATTTCTCGGCACTAACCGTAGAGCCCGCTCGAGGGCCCGCGGAGAAAAAGAGGAGCAACAATCGGCCCTTGACGATCTCAGGGTGAGGACGTCGGGATCGAGTGATCTTGACACACTGGCCGTGCCAGACCGAAGTGGCTAAACTTAATGCCGACAGCTGGCCGTGCCAAAGGCAGGCCTCTCGTGAAATCGGTGTACGTACAACCGACCGTCAATTGACTTCCGCCAACTGACGTCACGCGGCGTCGTCGGTGAGTTCACCAGAAGATGCGAGACCGCGGACAATTTCGACCAATTGCGGATGCCGAGGCTGGGTTTCTCCAAGGCCCGCCGCGGCACTCTTAGGCCTTCGTGACGTCACTGAAGTGAAAAATCATGGCCCAATTGACCCATTGCCGTCGACAATTTTCCGATGATGCAAACGCGCCGGTCGAGCGGATAGCGAGAGATATAAGATTAGGGGAAGGAAGAGACCTGCCTGGGTAGAGTGAATACCTTTGATACCGATCGGAAGAATTGAACTCGAGGGAAGAATATCGAACCAATTTGATATGATTCGGTGAAGTTTGAGAGAGAAATCATGAAAAGGAGGGAGTAGGAATATTGTTTCTAATATTCGGTGATGAACGTATCGTGAAATAAAGGGGGAATAAATTAATCTTTTGTATGTTGTAATATCAAAATAGATATTGGTTATTCGATGTATCGTGTTTTCCGCAGAAATTTGAACGAATGCTTTCCGAACGATCGATTTTCAAAATTGAGCGCGATGATTATTGAATTTTGTGTTTATCACAGAACTGGATTCTGCTACTTCGGAGTGCCGGATGTAACGTTAATTAAAACTTAATTGGTTTCAGAGCAGTGACCACTGTGTGTTATGATAGAATTGAACCTAAGAGAAGAATATCAAATGAATTTGATATAATTTAGTAAAGTTTGAGAGAAAAATCATGAAAAGGAGAGAGTAGGAGTGATATTTCTAAAGTTCGGTGAAGAACGTATCATGAAATAAAGGGACAATAAATCAATGCCAATTATAACAGTTGAAGCAGTGGATCTTGACGAGCAGTCGGATTTTTCTAGGTGTAGGAAGAGAAAAAGAACGATTTAGGTTTTCACAATGTTTCGGCTTTTGTGCGAGCTCAACAAAAGTATCTAAAAATAAAGGTAAGTAAAATATGGGAAAAAAGTAGAGTTTAGTGGTATATGGTGAACAGTAGTATAAAGTAAAATATGAAAAAAGGTGATTTAGTGATATGTGCTGAACAATAGAGGTACATATAGAGAAATGAAATTTGCGTGGACGAAGTTAAGCGATCAAACATAGCGTGGTCAATATTGTATAATTTCAAAATTACTATTGGAACGGAGTTATAATTGACATTCATCTGTTGGTGATTTAAAAGTATGGTTACAGGTGTGAATAATAAAATGTAGATGCAAAGCAATATGGACAGAAGGAATTTAAAATGTTAGGCACCCATTTTGACATTTGACCTTGACTTTCCAAATGTTAAGGTAGATGCCTGCTATTTTAAACTTCTTATGTCGATATTACTTTGCATCTATATTTTATTATTCATACCTGTAACCATAAAGTTTAAAACTACAAACAGACGAATATTAATAATATCTCCGTTACAATAGTAATTTTGAAATTATTAGAAATTAATCCTATAATAATAATAAGCTAAACAACATATGCCGCAGTATCCTATGCTTAGTCACTTGGCTTTGTATACGCAAATTTAATTTCTCTATATGTACCTCTATACTCTTTTTTTACATTTTACTTTATACTATACTTTTGTCTGTATAATTTAGTCTTTATAATATACCAAAAGAGAGCTCGTACAAGAGTTCACTTTGGGTCCACTTACGAGGTTCTTTCCCGCGCACCTGGAAAGATATCACTGCTCACCAAACTACTGCATCCACTATTATTGTATTTACTGAGCAAGAAGATTAGAAGTGTCATGTTATAATGCCAATTATATTTCGATACTTCTTGAAGCTCATACTAATAAGATTATTTCAAAACAATTAAAATAGAAAGAATCATCGTTTAATTACAATATGATATAAGTCGTGTAGAATAATGTATAAATACTGCATTTTTAATGATTTGTGACGAAATTACTAATATAAAAGTACAAAATTAAGTAATAATCCCGTGATGCGAAGGAAGCATCAGGAGGATACACATCTACAACCTAAGTGTTTTTTCGTGTAGTTAATATAACGTCACTGTTGATGTAAGATTATTTTGTGAGACGTAAGGAGATATTCTGTGCTAAACAGTGTTATCTGGAACCTATAGTTCTCAAACAAATCTTCACTGCCAAATTTCTACCTTATCGCCCTAATGTATACACAGGGTATCAATCACGGCGGAATATAACAGAGATAAACCCAGAAGCAATATTTTCAATGCGTGAAGGGTTACAATTCGTGAAATTTTTATATAGATTTTTGTAAGAACAATTCAACAGTTTATTACGCTTTATAAAATTATTTTTAGACGGAATTCTATTGTGATGCGAACAATAAGACGCCATTAGATGTCCAATGATATATCGTCGTCAACACTTTTTGCAAGTATTACTAACAACGATATATCGTTGTTCGATACTAAAAAGATTTAGCCTTGAACTCATTGCACTCGTCTGTTGAGTCACGCAACGCAGAAATACTTGGGAAAAGTGTTTGTGTTAATTCGAATTCGAGTAATAATTAGAAGGAGTTATGTGGTGATATCGTATTGTTATGAAAAATTAATTTGGAGTGCAAAGAATTCGTGCAAAATGTATTATTATAGTTTTATATGATATTTTGGTTTATGCTGCTATAGCATCTTCAGGGTGCCGAGAGTGAATCATGTCTGACTAGTATACTCGTTAGGAGAAACTACTTATTTTTATGACAATGAAAAGTATACTTGTGAGGAAAAGTAAGTTTTCTTTCGGCATAAAAATCCTAATTGTTATAACAAATGGAAAGTGTGTTTCTTCTAGTAGACTAAAGAAATCAGCTTGGCAGAAATCAACTACTTAATTTTGATGAAAATGTTGATATATTTGAAACAAATGAATTAAATTTAAAGAAATTGAAGTCATTTCTTGTAAAAATTATAGAGTTAGCATTCCATCTGATTATTTGTTCACTCCATTAATAATTCGCTCTAGATTATAATCTAAGGAAGGAGTAAATTTCGTATTTGTGTTTTGATTTTTTGTTTCCCATATATGCAATTGCATCTTGTTTTACGTAAATACAAACTTATAAGTTGTGCTTACAATATTTGTAGTATAATGAATTTTTGAACAATAAAATTATTGTTTATTGAAATCCAAATTTGCAACAGATTCGATTACTTTGCGTTTGACGAGTATATTCATCCTTGCCTGATTATAATTACGCAACCCAATAGAAAAATTTAGTTTTAAATCTCCGTCACAGGATGCGCGATTAAAATCAAACAATAACGAATATGCACGTCGAAATGATCTTATTAAAAGTTTTTTGAAAAGGTAAAGGAAAATCAGAAGTGATTATATTTTTATTACGTAAAAAATTAACAATTCAAAGTTGAAAAGACTAATAAATGATCACCGAAATAAAGTTCTTGGTTGGCGTGTATGATATACACGTTGAATGCAGTTAACTGCTTAAAGGATTAAACGTGACGCACGGATTTCTACTTTAGAGTATTTTTGTGAATTTACCTTGGGAAATTTATCATTCGAGGTGTTACTTCAGATTCGATCGCTGCACTAAAAAAATTATATATGAATTAAGCCACTACGATAGAAAATTCTTTGGTGAGATGTTTCTTAGGAGTATTATACTTGCTTACAAATTGCCACGACATGTACTACGTTGATTACGCAATCATTTATGAATTTCAAAGAAAAGCAACAAACAAAAGCGTTTAATCGTTGCGCACAAAAGAATTGAATAAAATCCTCTTGAATAACGATTCAACGTAATTTGATTCATTAACGGAGAATCAGGGAAATTAAAAGCATTTAATCCTAACGAGAACTGATATGCGGACCCGGCGGATTTATCATTTTTCAGTTGGCTATTTCCAGGAATCGTTTTTGCAAACTTTAGTTTTGCAGTAGATGTTTTAAATTCAAGCAAGAAGAGACGGAGCATGAACAAAAATTTTGTCTTTCTTCATAAGATGTATAGTTTACGGTGGTGTAATTAGTAAAAACTCTGGCTATTAAATATATTTATTTAAATTTCACAAATTACTTTTTCAGTTTCTTTTTATGCAAAACGTTTATCGCACACTCTGTGGTTTAAAATATAGTTTACAGAGTACATTTAAAAGTTTCAGATTGAAAAAGCTAACGAAGCATAAAAACAAATAGCACTGTTTCTTCTGTAGAGAATTTATGGAATAAATAATAAAAATTAGACATTTTTTTATTAAAAGCTGTCTATATTTTTAATGTAACGAGAGAATGCGGTAAAAATTTAAAAAACGGTCACTCATCACTTTTCTTACCTCAGAGACAAGTCGTCTTCAGAAATAAAGTAATAAAGTTCATCGATATTCTTTACGTTCCCCATTCATCAATTTGTACTTTAAACAGTCGAGAAGTTACTTTGCCGGGTATATAAATACCGCTGACGTGAAAAAACTTGACTGTGACAGAAAAAACCAGGCGCTGTCGACAATCTCCTGACGATTGATTAATCACAGGTTTATTGCAAGCAGAAAAAATGTCCATGCGTAGAAATTTTTCAAGCCTTATCTCATATAAAGTTCTAAATCATATCTTAAGGTGAGAAAAAAATGTCACATCTTCGAGGAAAGGTAGATTCTAGAACATTCAAAAACCTCTTATTAAAATACTTATAATAATAACTTTTTAAATCGTGTTTTGCAATCAGGCGCATAATCAAAATCTTAATCGAATATAAGACTCGCCAATTAATCGTTTATTAATAGTTTCCAAGCAGAATTTCATAACACGCATTGTACGGAATTATTCCAGAAATATGTTGGTATTTTAACAATGTACAGGTCTATTGCTGTAATACAATTAATGTGTTTGTACAAAGCAGAGAATTTAGATAACACACAATTACCGAAAGCCAACACTGACACAGATTGTTTTCAAGATTTCCACAGCCGAGATTACCGCTACACCGTCTTACGGTGTAGCTCTTTTTCTTTCGGTATTCTGGATGCAATTACTTCCTATGATAACGGTACAACAGTTAACAGACCCTGAATTTCAGCCTGGAATACGAATCTGATGCCAATATACCGCAAGCATTCTGTAAAACAGTTACGAGATAATCGCGTATTCGCTTCTTTACGATACGAGGCAAGAATCAAAGAGGAAACATAGAATAGCGGGTTAAATTCATTAAGCAATTCAGTTGTTTGAAAATGATCCGCCGGTCCGTTATGAAAAGAAGAACAAGAACTTAGGGATACTTGGTATAAAACTTTGTTGGAAAAAAAATTTAAGGAAATTACTTTCTTCCGTGTTGAGGCTAAACTTTGGTAAGCCTTTCTCACATTAAACTTGGTTATATAAACTATCCTAACGAGATTACTAAGGAAATTACTGCCCAAGCAAACGATTGGTCGAATAATCAATGCTTAACACTTAGAAGTCTGATCTTCCAAATAAAATTGTAAAAAATATCAATGTATTTATTGCAGTAGCCAGATAAAGGGAAAAATAATTTTAAAAATACATATTTTATATATTTATTTCAAAAAAAGGCGGGTATCAATTTAGATACTTTAGGCTTTTCTTCAAGCAAAACAGGCCCTTGCTAAAAATAATTATATTATAGTAAATATAAGATACTTACTTATCTGAAAAGTATGTTTATTTTTCGGAAAAATGAAATGCGTCAAAGATTTATTCTACTAAACTTTTTCTAAAAATATGTCTACAGGGGGAGAACAAAATATCATATTATTTGAACAATTTTGATTTTTTTCACTTTTGTGCGAAAAAACACCATGCATTGATAATATACATACAGCTAAATACTAAAATCAAACCAATTGCAAGTGTAAAATTCAATTTAAAAGTCCGGTATTAAATTTGAGACTTACAGCATTTAAGGATTAAATCGAACAAAGGACCGAATTGTGGCGGGCTCAAAAATTTTTCGAAAATATCTATCCATGTGGGGTTCCTTCTCCTTTACTCCTAAACTTGTGAACCCTCTTCGTCCCGCATTTTCTCCACTCTTTCCTATTCATCTCGTATATCATGGGGCAACGAAGCGGAACACTAGGAAGGGGATAAACTATCCTTTTAGAACTAACCTGGGGGAAAATTGGCAAAGCCGTGTTTCTACTCGCGGATATCGTCGCCACGACATGATATAAACTTGGTGATCCATGGTATTAAGCGAAGGCATATCGAAAAAAGATTAGAGAGAAGAATTGAGTTCAAAACAATGGTGTGAAAGGCGATATGTATTTGGAATTGATCCCAACAAGAATTTGGATATGGAGATTATCGATAATCTTAATGTATACAAGATCTATGCTATTATTGTCTTTATAGTCTTATTCTTTTTTGTTTTGTCAGTTACCTTTCGGCATTGACTGTTGAAGCTTTTTATCCATAACCTTTCGTGGATCTGTAAGAGGTTGTATATGATAAATATGTTATCTGGAGCGTAATGTACAATAGTTCAATGATATATGTTGAAGTTCAAATCTAAGTTTTTTTTTTGGAGAAATGATTGCTCATTTCTATAACCCAATCTTATTGAATTTAATTTTTATGGTACTGATAATGTCACTGATATGTATTATAATGTTCATCGAAGAAATTTTATTTTCAGAACTTATGTTGAAATTTTGCAAGCGTGCATTATCAGAAGTCAACTTTGCATTTGTATCAATAAAGAATATAAAATGTATTGAAAGGCATTTTCTTCACGCCTTTTGGCCCCATCAACCGTCGATCTTATCTCAGCATTAATAAAATGTTTCTTAGTGGTACGCCATTACTTTATGGATAATGAAATTAAATTCAACCCAAGTATACATATAAACCAAATAATCAACACACGTTTGCACCTTTAAAATTTCTCTTTTCTTTCATCCGACACCTTGAAACCAACGATAATCTTCAACATTATACACATTCTCTATGTTGCAAAAATCCCATACCTTAATAAAAATCACGAATGAAACAAACACTAAATCGTATTTCTTCCGCCTATACATCCCAGCCAATTTCCAATCGCGCAACTAGTTCTGCAATTTTGAAAAATACAATTCTCAATACAATTTTCTTCTAATCCAACCGTTGTAAAAAGCCATTCACAGTTGAGTCTGTGCACGCTTGATGTACGGCCCAATTGGATTGTTACCCGTAGCGAGTGTGTATAAAACATACAGTGAGTGCAGCCTGGAAAATAGCACCCATGGGTATATGGAATGGCTAATAAAACGGGCGTGAGAAGGTATATCGGCCTATCATGCAGCTGTTATCGATCGAGCGTGCTCCGGGCTGACTTTTCGGAGATAACGTTTTGAAATATTGGACTGTCGCTTCGCACGAATCTCGGTGCCTGGATGTACAACCTACTATCGGCAGGGGACGAGATTTTTTATTACTCGGAAGTTAGCCCAGATCGCTATTGCAGTTCGTGACAAATCTGCATATTGCAAGATACGGATCATATCGAATCTAGTTTGGCATCAACAAAGGATCGCAAATTTATCGATTACGTTTAGTGTCGAAGGATAGGAACAAGGGTAAACGAAGACGGATTTTTTAATATTATCTAAACTGCGAAAATATCTCTTTTATATAACTATATAAAATATTTTTAACCTTCATTCTTATAATAACCGTTAGGCAAAAAGAATATTGCTATAATCGATGTTAAGTATTATTCGAAAGATTGATTGACGTAAGGAAATTATTCTTTTTCGGGTATCAAATAACGTGTTTTCATAATTCATAAGGAAGCGAAAATATCCTTTTTGTAACACCTCCTTTGAAAGTTTAGTTTTCGATCTGTGTATGTAGCGGCGAAAGTTCATAATATCTTCAGCCTTCACTATATGTTTTATTTGACCAGACTAGCGCGTAAAGGCCTTTATTACTTTACAGTTTTGATTGAAATCGCGCATATACCTATTTCAAATTGGTCAGTCACTCTGTCATTACATAATGTAACCTGAAAGTGTGTAGAGTATCATTAAATAAGTTCGTCTCAAATTCTCGTACTATCAAAGCAGGCCTAGCAAAAACTGCAGATGCACTAAGTGGCGAATGTGACAATCGTGATTTACGACACTCATGTGGTTGTCGTTTAATCGCCTACGGCTTTTAGTGACAGTTACCACACTGGACCTCTTGTCAATGTGATACAAACCTGAAGCTTATGTCGCAACGACACGTTTGTTAAAAAATGTACCGCTTTAGTCCGCTTCTAACAGAAACTACTATTTCTTTTCAAGAAGATTTTCCAAAGAAGACAGGAAAAACATGAGTTATTGTTGCAGAATATATGTGGCGAGCTGTACAGGTGTGAAAGTGATGTAAGGTATTGTATCTTATGCGAACGGTCCTCCACTTCTTATTGGGGAATTGTCGTTGAAAAAGACGATCGTTGAGAAAGAGTCGCGAGGCGTTAAAGAATTCGCGCGGAACGATCGAGGAATAAACGTATTTATTATTTGTTATGCTTTATGTCTTTTTACGAAGCCGGTTCTTGTCCTTACTAAAAAAACTACGGCTTCTTCAGTCGTGGAGATGAAGGTAAGAGCACCAGTAGTTGACACTGTACCAGTACTTGACATTTTTCCAAAAAAAGTAAATAAATAAAGAAATCACAAGCTGGAATACATCAAACCGTATTAGTCTATTATATAGTTTCGCTCTTCAGTGGCTTAATTGCGAAATACTGCGCATAGTCCGCCATTAAGAAGTACCTTGCGACCGGTTAATCAAACCCGTGCGCGACTCTTGCAATTTTTGCGTATTTTCTTATATGAATCGCTAAAGGTTTGGTTATACTGTAAGTATTGCAAGTTTGTATTATTTACATTACCAATACTAGTTCATTAATCGGTTTGTCTCTGTATGTCAACTACTAAACCAAAAGAATGTCGACTGAATTTTTTGTATTCGCTGGCTGTCAACTATTCAATCAAATTTTACTTTTAGAAAAAGAATAATCTTTACAACCGCCATCAAGAATGAATCTTTGTCGGAATATAATACAAGAATAAATTTCTGTAATGACTACTAATCACAAATTTTCCATAAAGCGAACTTAGGCTATGCTATGCGAGTAAACGGGCAAAAAATGCCTCAAAGTGTCAAATACTGGTACCTTTACCTCGCATTATTACTGTTTCTTTTCGTAACAGATGCCCATGGTTGAAGGAAATCCGTATTGACGCCTATCATTGTCATCGCTCGTTACGTGCCGCCCGTTTGATACACTGCCTCTAACAATAGGGTCAATTAATTCCAATTTGCAGATTCTCGGTAAACCGTAGAAAAACCTACGATCTCGAAGGTGACTTCGCAACAAAGGAGTATAATTCTATTATACCTAAATGCTCGTAAGAAGATTTACCGAGGGAGTCTAATTGTTATTCTGCTGTAACGGTAATTGGGGGCGACGGTATAACAGGATTGAAATAACGGATATACTTTTGTAATTACCAAGCGCCGTCCTCCTAGCACTAATCCATTTCCGCCATGAGTTGGAGTCCGGAAACACCGCCAGCAAATTATTTCCTGTCCTAAGTCCCACCCTCCTCTCCTCTATAAATGTAGATTGTGTCGATTTTATTGACGAGAAGGGACCATCGTCTTACGCGCCATCAAAACGCTCCGACGCTTCGATTCAGATACTTGAGAATAAAAGAGCGCGCGCATATTTTCCTCCATATCTGACGATCAATACTATTTTTTTTAATGTAATTACTCCTGACTATCCTCTCACTTGGAATTGTACATGAATTAAACAAATGGTCCTTGCGAGCAGTTATTATATGTGGTTTATAACTGCTTGCAAGGGCCATTTGTTTGATTCATCAGCATGAGCCATTTAATCATCCATTATATTTTTTTTATTTTGGTCATGACTTATGTAATGTTTATAGGGCAATGTATCGTTCGGCAATATATCGATTCGGATACTCGCGAATCAAAGAGCACGCGAATATTTTCCTATGCATCTGACATGATCTATGCTATTTCTTTCTATCGTGACCTATGAAGTATTCATAACGTAATTTAACCATGCAGAATGCAAGATATAATAGCCAGACAATTATTACCAGATTATCATCGATATACCAATGCTGCAAAAACGCATTTATGACACCAAATTTATTTCTGGTAACTCAACGATCGTTTATCTTCCAAGTACGGTTTTTAAAGAAATATTACCCTTTTTAATCAACTCCATTCAAATATAACAATAAAACGATTCATATTCAGAAATAATACTTTTCAATCCTACTATCTTTCTATCGTATTCAATCCACGGTTTATGCTAGCCTATTAAAATAAACATATATTCATTAAGAGACGCACGAAGAAGGTAAATATATCTTGTGCAGAATACAACGTGAATGTTTAGTATGCCAGCGGCGTACGAAGTTGATTCCAAAAGGCAGGATCCCCAACCTGGGTGAACACAGACGGTAAACGATTAGGGGCGGCTCTAATTGAAGGGTGGCGACGGCCGAGGCAAGTAAAAAGTGCCATCTAATTAACGGGTGCAGCCGCATTGCCGCTAATCAGTTCGCCGCCTCGCGCCTGAACCGCTAAACGTGATTACTTATTAATGACGGCCGATTTGTACCCGCTGGCGGGGAGCAAGGAATAGAATAATGATGCTGCTAGTTCGATAACACGATTTTCACAGCAGCCTGATAAATAAACGTGGCGCCCCGACGAGCTGCATCGATCTGTGATTAAATCATCGATAGACAAGAACCGTTAGATTTTCGCACACAAATCCAGTTGTAACTATAAGTTACACAGAATCACTGATCTTATTGCAAATCGACTCGTGGTTCGATTACTTGGAAGGCCTATTTTTCGTATCGATTTCTATTTTGAAAGTGATACCACGCATGGAAGTGGTGATCGTTTGAATTTTAACTTTAATTGAGATTTATCAGCACTATAATTGTAAAAACTAAGTATTTAATGGTGATGACCAACACTACTAAAAACCTCGCACACTAAAAGTGATGAATAAGGGGAATTCACGAAAGTGCTCTGAACATCGTTATGACTAATTCTTATTGCAATGGATTTAGCTTTTTTTCAGAGTTGTCAAATTTATAGAAATACATGAATTTTGGAGTATAAGTTATTTCAAGTTGCCAACGTGATTTCGTCCAGACTATGCGTTCATCGCCTCGAAATGTTTTCTTGAAATTGTATTCATCGAGATGCTGCTGTAAAAAAAGTGATACGCTGATATATCGCGTAGTGAACGAGTCAAGTGGAAATTTGTTATTCAATTCGTTATAGAGTATACAATGTGGCTGTAAGTCTTTACCGATGAAATATTATAGATGAATATAATGGTGATGAAATATGTCTCCCTGATTTCGAGGTAATCTCGCTTCTATGGCTTACCAGAAATACGTCAGACAATCATGAAGAGAACAATTGGAAATAATTATGGCGAGTGAAACTATTAATGTATATACATCCTCTGAACGTATAACGAACCTGCTTGTTCGTGTGTTAATAATTATAATTGGTATTAAGATCAAGTGAACGTTTAATACGCGATAACGATAGTTGGCTTTACTAGTAAAAAAATGTTGACAATCACTTTACAGAACACATAATACTATATGCGATTGATAGAATTTGGTTAACATCGAATAATGTTGAACAATAACATTCATAATACTCGATAAATTTATACATAATATCTACCGCCTATACTTTGCAGCGCGCTATGTTCAATAAATAATAATTATTAAGTAAATAATAAGAATTCTTTTAGCACTCCATCGTGATAACAAGCGATAACGGGAAGAACCAGATCTCGCATATTAAAAATGAATAGCCTGCGACGAAAAGTGAGTTTTTGTCCACCTTTCCTCCACTCCTCGATCTCAGCTTAAACGATTCCCCTGCGAATGACGCCTTAATTTTAGATAAACCATCAACAGTCGCGTGGAAATTTAACTGCGACTCGATGAACACAGCAAAGAAGAGATCTCGTAGATGAGATTGTATTGTTGTCTCTCAGGAAATTACTCTCGAGTGTGCTATTAATGCCCTCCCCTCTCCACGCGTACGAATGTTGCGTGAGACGTTCGATGAAAACCCTGCTTCCGGTTGATATACAAGCCTGGGCATAACTCAGCTCCCAAATCAGCAGCGAACTTGGCTTTTCAACGCTAAATCTAACACCACCTGTGAAATCGATTGTTTACACACTTTTGTACAAAACTCACATACTTAAACGGTATGATATTGTTATCTATCATATCACGAATTTTTTTAGATTATGTATACTATGTATTATTCAATACTGCTGTTTGAATCTTCTTTTTAGAGAAGTACGCGTAGATTCTCTCACATAATGCGATTGGTCAATTTGACTGATCGGGAGAATATGGTATTTACTCTTCTAAAACTATACAATCGGTTTAGGAGAAATGATATCTGAATAGAGATGCAAACAAATAGCACCGAGTGAATAGTTGATAAGAATATTTTCTTGGAAGAGTGTACGCAGACCGCACAATTGGGTGACAATTTTCTAACTCTAGGAGAGGATTTTCATGGTATAAATGTTTTGTTGTACTTCCTTTGCGTTTCAAGTTATAAATGCAAATTTCAAGAAAGAAAGAGTTAATCCACAGCACTTTGACGAAAGTTTTGCATTTCGCGTTGAGTGTGTTATTCAGTGGCGAGTATGTCTCCTAAAAATATCAAGGTGTTAAGAAAACATCATATTATTAGTAAATATAAACAATATAGACAATGATTCTTTGAATGTCGTTGAACAGAAATTTTGTCGAATTGAAAATAATATGTAGAAGGATGGTGAACTAATTGACATATCCAACGAATTATTCCAACAACTCTCCGGACAGGGATAATGAAGAAGAGAATATCTCGAATAAGCGTAGAGGACATGAGAGAAGGAGATTAGTACATCAGTCCTTTCCGTTTACGCGAACCTCTTTTTACACGGTAAATTATAATTCCATTTGTACGCGATCTGAATTTACTAAACCAGCGTTTTCTATAAGAAAGTGAAAATGCTATACTACACATTCATTATTTAATGTAATATCAAAATGACATTATCTACAATTCAAATGTAAAATATATTACCATTATTAATCAGTTAATGATTAGTTACCACGTACTATTACGCGCATTCGTCATTGGCAAGAAAGTACGATATTCGTAGTATCATGTGCAATAGAATTTTTTTAGTATTACATTTTAAGATGAACGTAATAATATCAAATCTAGAAAATGGTAAATAATACAATAAGGTGCATATACTGAATTAAAATGTACATCCAATTACATACAATTTACATCACATTCTGTACATTAATGTCCCAACTCTTGTATAATATATCTCGCCACGTTTCCTAATTTCAGGATTGTTAGAGAGATATTAATCTACTTTATCCACTCCGCTTATAGTGTGATAACAACCAACCACAACCACAACTGCAGGTTTTGTAGTAATACCGGAGCTTCTTGGGAATTTTCGTTCTTGTTCTACTAAGTTTGCGAAGTGTACCGTTGATGATAATTATCTTCCTATCTAAGTATTAGGAGTTTATCCCTTTGAAAAGCGAGAACATTTCCATTGTTGATTTTTTTCCAATGATTCCTGTGATATTTTCTCGCTGTTTGATTAAAAACTAAATCATATTTTTGGTAATTTTTTTTCTATTTTACTTCGTCATTAAGCAGTTAATAACCAGTCATTTTTACCAATTACGGAAAAAATAGATATACAAATATGTGCTGATAAACTTAAAATATACATCAGCACTCCCAATCACCTTGCTTTTGACAGATTTAAGACAATCGTGTATTTTAGTGATCTTATCGAGTATTCTAATTCTTACACTTAATAATTCTACATTCTCTGTCTGGTTTGTTAAAGTTAGAATTTCTCTGCCGACAGAATGATGCTGTATGTGAGAAAGTTCATGATTTTGGCCACTAATGCTGAACTCGAAAAAAATAAACTTAATAAATTCAAGAATTAAATGAAATTGCAAGTGAGTAATGTAAAGTGCCATAAATGGAAAAAGGCATGAAAAAGATTGGAAAAGGAGTAAACTAAAAACTAAACTAATAACTGGACCGGAACTGGACATAGACTTAATGTTAAAACGAGTGCAACCGGAAGCGTACATTCTACCGGAACGCAGAAATTATATCAAGCGTGCGATTTGAATTTGGTACGTAAAATAAGGTACGTGATCAAACAGCGCGTTAGCAGGTAGGAATGTTACCAGACAATTATGTCTTGGGCACTGTGCGGAAACTGCACGGGGTATATCGCTTCCGAATTCTCTTTCATCCTCGAAATTCTTCCTCTGTTGCACTCGCTTTGTGCGATTTCTCTCGAAATTCTGTTCGGGAATTTACACCATTACGCAGTCGTTCTCCAAATTGTGTCTCGAGTTTACACCAGCTGCTCCACGCCGTGACGCAATTTTATAGTTTATACTGAACCAGCTTACGCAACGGAGCAATGAAAGGCCCAATAAGTTATTGAGAAGCATAAAAGAATAATACGATAATTTTTATTATTTACTATCAGGACATTCAATGAAATTACAAGTCTTTATTAAAGCAGCAACGATTTACGTCGTGGATAGAAAAATTTCTGAAGTACGAATTATGGTTCTCTGCATTTGTAAGATTAAATGATGTGCTTATAATTATAAGCTTATAATAATCAATTGTGATTTCTTAAATGCTAAAGAAGAATAGTTTAGGTTTTACTGATCTGTATGGCGAATATAAACTGTGCACGAAGTTGTTTTTTAAAACTACAATTGTATTATAACAGAAGTTTTTTATTACATTTACTGTTTGTACCCAGCTACGCTTTTCCAGCAAACATTTACTTTCAACAAAGTTCCGTGATATTTATCTTGTCCAAAAACGGCACCGTTTTATTAATGTTTTCCAAACGACAGATACTAAAAACTTTCTAGATTGCAGGAATTACAAGTACACCACGAGAAAGATAAAAACATTTGCATTGTACCGAAGACAACGGATGACGTATCTCTTCTTATCGCGCAACGCTTTTGGTCCAGATACCTTCTATTTATACTTTACGCCTCCAGCTTAATACTTTCAGTGTTTTATTTTATTGCAAAAACGTATATTTCTGTACCCTGTTATCTTTCAGCGATGACGTGTACATTCGATAAAAGCAGAGTGAATGCATTGCCCAAAGCTATCTGAAACGAATTGATCATAAAGTATGATTCAAAAACGAAGATAAGTGAAAAAAGAATAGAAAATAGAAGTAAGGAAGTTTAACTTAGGTACGAAAATATTCATCAATAGCTACTGATTTGAGCAGCCAATGTCTTCGGTAATTAAATAAAGAAAAAATTAGATACGCATCCTTTAAAAATGGAAATAAATTATAACAAAATAACAAAGTTTTTTAGTAGCTTTTATTTAAATTTATATTTTTACTGCTTAAAAATTTATAAGTAGTATGTATAGCCGTCGTACATAAACTTTTGAGCATTTCTTTCCTTTTCCTCATGTCAATTCTTCTCTTTGCGGATTCTTTCTGTTATTGTTAAATATTATAAAACCTTTAAAAGTGACGAACATGTGTTTTGTTTTACATTTTTCACTTGCATGACAAATATATATTAAATAAAAAAATTCCATTTTTTCATGACAACTATAAATCTACATAAACATCGAAGGGTTCAAGTTATACTTTCATACAAACACGAAGCTAAAGTATGACAGTAAAGAATAGTGTAAATAGTTTCTAAAAATTAACTACAAATCCTCTCAAGGTTTCGATGTCTGAGCCTGTGTGTATTTGTTTTAACTAGCTTCTATTATAAATACAAAACGCAGATTTCTTTTCCTACATAACGAGTATACATCAGATAAAAAAAAAACATTACATTTTTATGACGACTATAAATAAACCGATTATTTTGAAAGAAAAGTAAGTTTATTTATATCCAAATCGAGATATTTGAGAGTTTGCGTTTCGATGAAATAATAAATATACGTATAGGATATCAATGTGTTACACCGTCCAAGTGTATCTAACAATGTTAAATTTACAATTTCTATTAAAAGAACAGCAAATATTAAGTGGATAATATATGATTTTTTGTCACAAATGGAGTTAAACTACTTTCAAAATCAATAACTAGATTTGTTATTGATTTTGAAAAAGCCCAAGTCCATTTGACATAATTTAAAATATTTCAAATTGAAGAAACAGTACTTCATTTCTTTGATATCTCTTTACTATCCTTCACAAACACAATTTGTGTAATTCAGGAAATCTAACTATATAAATTACATAACAATTTACTGCTCATCTACATTTTGCGTATGAGGGAGAAATTTGAAAAAGTCCTGGTCCTTCCAGGGTATGTATAGTAATAAATTCGCATTTTCGGATATCATTAACAATGCTTTAGACTCAGACCACTATTAAAGTTTTTAATTACCAAAGTAACTGTGAAAATTTATATATTTAAACTTATCGTCTAAATATACATAATTGCAAAACATTGTTTATAACAACCATCTTAGTATTATACACCTTACCGCAGTTTATGAAAAATAATCGACAAATGCATTTAAGCTACTTTCAAGACACACGGCACAAATCTACGTAACCATCGAAAGAGTTAAGTTATATCTTCCTACAAGCACGAAGCACAAGGACAATACTAAAGGACGTAAATCGCCTCCAAAAACGAACCACGAATCCCCTCGGGGCTCCAACATCCCACCCTTTGTGTATTCGATCCTTCGCCTTCCCCGAGGAAGATTCATGCGGGCGCATCAACGTGTGCCGAATAAATCGGCACGCACGCGGAATCGAGCCGCATAGAGAATGGAGGTCACGTATGGCTGCAAGGCCGCGCTCGCAAATTGCGGGGTGATTATAAATTAATGCATTAGTATCAGAACGTGGCAGGCGTCAGGCCGGGTGTTCGGCGGCGTTATCACGTTAGTCGCGAGCGAACGAGCAAAATAATTAGGGCGGCCCGGTATACGCCGTCGCGGAGGAAAGCCTATTTCCAGCTAACCGGATAACCTTAGGGCATTAATCGCGGCGCGGTAGGCGCTACTTAAACGTCCAACCGAAGCTGACTCCGAGATTTTTCAAAATTGACCCCAATCCGCCATCCGCTGCCTCTGCCGAGATCCGCAACTCAGATTGCGCGGCGTAACTTGGCACTCGGCTTCCGGCAAACGGAGATTCCCCCTATCGCCTAACCGTACACGTCTTCCACGCTGGATAAGCACCGCTCGTGGAAGCTGAGATAAAGATCGTTCTCTCGTTTCGATTTTCCTCGTTCCTCGCTTGCTAACCACCGTGAAATCATGGACTCCGTGCGTTTATAACTCGTACAGCCAACGCGCGCTGTTATAGCTTCCGGATGTTTGTCCAGTTCGAATGAGATCTATGGTTGACGATACCTGGAAAAGGTTCGTTGGCGAATGTTTCAGAGATTTTGCACTGGATACGAGGCACTTTTGTTTACGTCCATCGTTTGTATGCGCGTGCGCACTTGCGAAGGTGAATGAGTTGGTATTGTTTATTATTATTGGTATTATTATTATTATTATAACTCGTGTCGTTATCTGTTTATTCAAAGGTCATTTGTTTTTGTTACGTCTCATACCTTTTATTGGTTTATAAATCGATAGTATAATAGAACAGTTACGTAGCGTTTGAATATATATTCTAGATTACTAATAATAGTATCTGAGGCTCGTAAGAAGTGATGGAAAACGGTGAAAGCTATGCTAATAGCGTCAAAAACCGAATTCTGTGATCATTTCGATTACTTTGTTAGGCGGATATGCTGAAGTTTATGCATTAATATAAGAATTCTTGTATTTATAACTGTATTTTATTGTACATATAATTCATAGTATTTTTATAATATTATAGTATTCAGTTTAATAACTGCGTAATGAAAATTCAATTAAAAGTCAATTTATTTTCGCCTTTTTTCAGTAGTTTTTCAGTAGACACATATCATGAAAGATGATCATATTTTCTGTTACCTCGTATACGAGTGCCGTAGGCTAACTCAACGTATCAAAAGTACAAAAGGTAGTTAATGTACGTATTATATATATGTACCTTTAAGTTCAATCCATATCATGCCCTTGAATTCTGTCGGCACATATAAACGGAGGAACTTTATGCACATATTGCTCATTCCATTCCATCTATGAAAGTTCCTAATTTTCTCTAACAAAAATAACCGAAACTTTTCGTAGATGTCTTCCTTCTTGTATTAGAGCATATGCGGTAAGCGCGTAACGGAGCACTAATTCATGCCCTTTGGAACGTTAGGCAATTATTGAATACGAGATGTAATAACAGGTGCATAGGTCATGGTCTGTTGATCTGGCATTAATTATCTGCACTCTCTATGCTAAAGTTATTCTAGGAGTATATAAGGAGGTATTGAATATATCGTTTTTTGCTAACCTCGGATCTCTTGAAGCATATACAAAAGGTGCCTCTCGTAAACTGAAATCATTTCAAACACATTGGATATTTATGGAAGTGCGTGATCCCGCACTTGTTATGCGCGGGAATTGCATTGCAAATAAAAAATAGATTAATATGGCAAAGACGTTAAATTTGACAAACACATGAATATTAAAAACCTTGCTGCTCTCAATGGAAATTATAATATGCGCATACCAGTTTTTGTAATTCACGTATATCCTACAAATAAACATGTGTTTACGATTTTCGAATGAAATGAATTATTGAAATCATTTCTCGTAAATACGGCACGGAATAACATGAGAGCCTGCTGTCCGTTGATGATTATTTTTGAAGATTTACGGAAGGGAACATATATTTTGTTTACTTCATAATGTACACATCCCATTATACATAAACAGGTGGAAAATCTCATGTAACATGATTTATGAGAGTTATGCAAATAAATGTAAATAGCAACTAAAATTGATAGGATAAAATCATAACAGACTATGTGTTCTTGCTTTTTACGCTTTTTATTAATTGCCACTGTGATGTCGAGTATTTGTATTACATTGTATTTAAGTGGTATAGCGTACTATTTTCCATTAAACTTTGAAAATAAGTAGAGAAAAGTCTTAATACTTTTCCTAACTATTTTTTAGTTTTTTAACAAAAATGTTAATCGTCTGTCCTCATAAGTCACTTTATGGGTACAGACTACAGCCAACTATTGAGATTCAATGGGTTAAACAGAAGTAAAATTAATAAAATCTTGCTATAACGAATAGAGATTTATTCCGTTTCCAGAATTGCAATACTGCTGAATAAAAGCTGAAAAATAGCGCATAATTTGTTGAAGGTTCCAAAAGCTACGTAGAAACGATCTGCTTATACCAGAGGAAAGCAATTAAGAGCAGCAGATTAATTAAAATATAAAATTATTAAAAAATGGTGTAATTTAATACAAAAAATATTAGCAACTGTATAGGTCATTGTCAAAGCATTTGATCAATGATTTACAAAATAAAAAAAGGATTACAAAATACGAATATATTACTTATTCACCGTAGAGACGTTCTTTGTGTGACTTAAGTATTGTTATTTTGTACCATCAAATGTTACTCCTACTCATATTTCATTCCGCAATTCTCATAAATCATATTAAACAAATGTAATTTTCTCTATTTTTGTGTACAATGAACGAGCAATCACCTTACAAAAAATATTATTGTAAATTGGCGACCAAGTAACGATGAATTAAAAAACATTAATAAAGGACTGGTTTTCTATAAAACAAATTTTTCTGAAAACAAATGAATAAATTACAAATTATTAACACCTAGGCCACGACGCTCTTAATCTATTATATGCCAAAGCCAAGCGCACTCCTAAAAAAATGCACTAATCTATTTACATCTTACACTGACCTAATTAAAGAAAAAATATTTTTATCGAGTTTTTAACTTTTATAGCAGTCGGTACAACATTTAGGCACAACAATCAAAACCAAAAGTTCCACTGCTTAGGTAGAAATAAATAACAACCAAGCGTCCGAAAAAAGCGACAATGGTAAATAATGCCTTAATTTTCCCGGCGGTGAACGTGTTAAACGTACGTAAATAAATTCGCGCCAGCATCGAGGAGGGCCCATTTCGATTTGCGAATATTCCGAGGAGCGGCGGAGCGTCGCCTTCGTGGATTTCAACGCGTGCGGCGGCACAATGCATCTCGAAGGGGTGGGCGAAGAAGCCACAGGAGAGAAAAGACGCGGTACACACGGAAGAGGGTGGCAAAATCTCGTTACAGGGACGTGGCACGTTTTACGACTCGACGGAATCGAGCAAGCCAACCCCGAGTTTCCGCGGTCAGGGACGACCAAAGCGTTTTATCGCCCTTACCAAGCGCTCACCAACGTGTTTACGAGTGCGCCGCTTGTGGAAACTTCGGCCGTATTTATAGTGGATACTGGGACGTAACTCTTCTCGATCACCGGCTGAGCCTAGCATAACCGAGGTGTACTCGCGGGTCGCGCTATCAGCGCAAAGGGAACGCAAGATTTATGGCCGACAAACTCGCGCGAAAACGTGCGCGAACCTCAAGCTAAAGTTTGAATTCAGGATAGAAGATGTAAGATCTAACGAGGATAGCTTCGACACCGATGGTTGGCTTTGGTGGAAGTGGATAGAGCAATGGATCACTCGTTTAATCGTAATTATAGCCGTGGAGACTTCGGTAGATTGAAAAACACGCGTGGGGCCTGGAAAACATTGTAGAAAAAGAACCGTTTTATCATAATTGACACATTTCACATAATTATTCTGGTAAACGTAGCGACGAAAAAAGGTTCCGTGACTGGCTGCAAATCTATTTGGTATGAAGCTGTCAAATGAAGTAAATACTTTATTATACGAATATTTTAAACTCTTCAATTTTTCACATTTTGAACGTGTCTTCCTAATATCTAACCGGATGTCTACGGCTGTGCTTTTTGGAGATATGGACATGTTATTGTATTTAATTTTATTGAGATTAGTTACTGGTGTAGCTGAAGTTTCCTTCGAAGCAAGAAAAAAGAAGATTGGAAGTGATTCAAAGTAAACGAATACCGGAGATATTATCTAGATCAGATCTGACCAACTGGCATCGTGAGCCGCATTATCGACCTAAACGTTCAAAGTGCTGCCTAAAAATTAGAAGAACGAACAATATTTTCAATATTTTTCCGAAATCTGGTTTGGTAACAAATTTTGTATGTGTTGATTTTTATTGTAAGTGATACGAGGTAAGGAAAAAAAATAATACTACAATCAAGTATGAAAAAAAAACATGCATTGAACGAACAACAAAATGCACTTCTGCGACGATGGCCATAAAATAAAAATAGAAATATCCGATACTTATAAAAAAAGACAATTCGTTATACGTGACCGCAGGCCGCGTTTTGGTTAGGTACATGTATACAGTTAAAGGATCAATACGTCAAATGACTTAAAAATCTGTTTTCCAAATGTAACATAGAGTATGCCACTTGAAAAACTAAATCAATGATGCAAAAATACACCTCTAAGTATAAATATTAATACTCTTGACAGTTTAAGGCGATTTACTATGGGAGAATGAAAGAGTTATAGCATTTCACCCTTATAATCTGTTTTCTGACTATTGGAATACACGACGGAGTTTCATCTGTACAATTAATGATACAACAGAATGCAGATGATCGAATAAAATAAACAATAAATAAATATATATATATATATATATATATATATTTAGGAAAAATAAAAATAATGTTTATAATATATTGTATCCAATTTTCTTTAGTCCATTAGAAATAATCTAATAATGCTTACAACAAGAAGAGTATCATTCAGAATATAATACGTATTATTAAAAAGTAAAGATAAATTTCAGATAAAGGGCATAAGATTTTATAACAAAGACAGTTTCTATTTTTATATAAAGAGTGAACTATAGCTTCAGCTACGTGTCATTCAGGAGACACATGTATTCTCCACTGTTTTACGACGACCGATTCAAGAAAAACCAAGCAACAAATTGTTACCTCTCGGGTTCTTTAAATAACGCGTAAAATATTTATTTTGTACAGTATCATACTTGTAAGTAGAAGATGCGGAAAATATAAAACCTCGTTGCAGAGCACTTAAGTAAATGGAGGAGTATTGCTGCTCATTCTACAAAGCTTTTGCCAGCACTCAAATACTACAGATAACGAGAGGACACGTATATTGGTGAGATTTTTTTTCTCAGTAACACAAACATAACCACAAGAATGTCTCTTTTTCGTGCGATATTCTTCAAATTGCAAGTGTCCCGGCCTGCGATACGTCTTGAAAGCGAGCAAAGCCTTATTCTACTGCTTATAGGACTTTCATACATAAGGTACGTCCTTTTATTCCTTTTGCTTCACTCCGATAGAAGTCCGCATATTCTTTTAATGTTTTACCATATTACTAATACGCTTACGTAAGCATAAATATTATTAAAAAATGTTGAACGTGCGTGGTAATTATTTGCATGAACTTTGGAATTCGATAAATTTGAGATAGTTTTTGTTTTATACATATAAAATATTAAAAAAGTTCAAATGTATACACAGACTATTGAAACTATCGTTAACAGATGAGAGTTGAGGTTCGGCAGAGAACTGGTCGTTACACTTCTTTACAAATGGCTATGTCGTACTTCTTAACTCTCCACCAAATTCTCTAACAAACACTCTACTCGCAAAACTCAGCACCTTCTCTCAAATTGGATTGCTAGACTACTCACATTCGACTGTTCTCGCAGTGCCTTAGGCAGTGCCCCAGTCGCGCATTTTCCCATACACAGACACACACTCACACTTTCATACGTTCGAGAGCCTAGGACACTCGAAATTCCTATGCACCTTGTATACATTATCTTACGGCAGATGACGCGGCCGTCCGCCTCTAAGGCTGTATTATTATTACTATAGATTATTTCTATCCTACACTTGACGCACGAGAAAATCCCTATCCCAAGCAAACACTCTGAGCACCGTTGAAAATTCTCGAACACCGTATACATGTAATGAGGAGCGATCATGCGAATAGCGTTTTAATATTTTAGGTCATACAATGTATGTGCGAATGATAGTAATGATGTACATTACAAAGCGTAGTATCACTTAATACTGTTCACTATAATTTTAGTTTTTACAGAATTCAACGCGAACATCATTGATGGAATACATTTCTGGGTGTTGAAAAATTTTGATAAGGTATTTTACATATCAGATTTGGCGAAAAAAATGTTAAACTCAACAAAGAAAAATGAAGTCTCAGAGTGCTGTAAAACAAACCACGCTCTTTGCTTGTCCTTTCATCGTTCGATTAACATTTGTCAAAACTAATCATTCATTACAAGTATTAACGTTGATTACAACGATTTTTAGTACGAAGTTTTTAAGCATACACTATATTCTTTACTTCTAATATAATCGCAAAACTGGACGATATCCATATTGCGCAAACCTATGAAAGATAAGATTAAAAACTTCTGATCCCAATCGTATTACTAAAGTAAAACAGATCTAACTCTAAGATGTCTATTTATTAAATGTTCTCTACGATTAATTCCGATCAGTAATATTCCGTCGACAAATTTTTTCTCTCATTTGCCGGTCTCTTTTGACGGTACTTTAATACCAAATCTACCAGCTACTTTCTGGACATTATACACATACACGCGCGCGCGAATATAAATATGTATATAGCCTTAAAAAAAAGGAAAATTGGAGAAACAAACAGTAATTTTTTATCTAACGCCGACAAATTTACACGTTTATTTTAATTCTCTACGAAATTTTATTAAGGATAAAAAGATATTTTAAATCTTTTCAGATAAAAAAAAATGATTTTTAAGAGTGCAAGTTTTAAAAATTAAATTCACCTTTTGCATATCAAGTACTTTCATATGTATATAAAACATCAAATAATATGAATTACATAGTAGGAAATAAACAATGTTATTACAATTCATATATTTACATAATTATATATGGAGATGAAGTTATGTATGAAAATAATAATTCAAGGAGAACCGTTGATAGGCTAGATTATATGTACATATGTATGTAGTACATATAACCTAGGCTATAACGGTTCTCCTACAGCAGCAGCTGGTGACTTAATATACATATTCATCTAATAATTATAACAATTTGTAGACGTAACAGTTCCGACAGAGTTATTAATTACATCTACTAAATTTTGCCGATTTAAAGGATCAGCTAACATATTTCTTGCACTAAACTTGATTTTGGAAAAGACTTCTTCGATAGTGTTCGGCATTGAAGAATATGGTGGCAGAAAAATTAGAGGGCGCCTTCTTCGATGCCAACCATCAATTTTCTCAAAACAAGAGAAAATGGACTTACACCACTTTCAAAATAAACGGTCCATATAGTGGAAGTACTTGATTTGCAAAAGTGTGAATTTTATTTGCAAAAGTGTGAATTTAATTTGAAAAATCTATAATAAAGAAACGGAATTGTGAGAAACTCGCCAATTTCATCCGCTTTGGTTCCGATTCGCTAGTTGGTGCGGTGAGGAGAAGTGGAGGGGAGGTGCGACGAGCGCGTGTTGTCTCTGACCCGTGATCGTTGCACATATTGGCCTCGCGAAGAAACCGTGAATGAGTAGAGTGCTCGCGGTATAAGATTCGAGGAGAAGGGGGAGTATCGAGGGTATTTCCAAGGTACAAGTCGTCCGCCGTCTCTGACATTCGCACTAATGGGAATTCCAGGAACGTCGTATGGAAATCCGTAAATCGGAATTTACGCGCGAACGTTTCGTACGGTGCCCGTCGCTGATGCCGTAGACGATGCTGATGGAAACAAATGTTTCGAACTTGTTATCGGCCCACACAACTTGTTTCCATATACGTGTTTCGGCGAAACTATTACGGAATTGTTAACGGTAAAGCTATCGGCCACTTTACGTATATATGTAAAGTTATAAAAGAGAAGAATAACACGATGAAGAGGAAACGTATATCTATAATCTCCTTAGCTTCTTGCTCTTCGTATATATACTACGTTCTTCGATACGTTTGCGGAACGGAAATCAAAAAGCGAATTTTTAATTGTAAAAATGACGTTTAAAGTTAAAGACTTTAAACTAAAGTTTTAAACTAACTTTTTGAACTAAAAAGTTTTACTAAATGTTAACGACTTTAAACTAAAAAGACTTTAGTTGTGGAAAAAACTGGCTCCAAACTTTGCTGACAAAGTCGCATTCGAGTCTGTTCTTGTTGCATTGTTAGCGAATATGGTACACACTGTGCACACAGCTTTTTGAAACCTAAAACTTTATTTAAAATATTGCAAAAAAATATTGAAATTTTGGTTGAGTTTCTCACGAAATACGAAATGTTAAAATAACATCGATGTTTCAGTTCTACTGTTGACGACTAGACGGCGATCCGCAAACTTATTGAACAACTTGGTATTTTAATAATTAGGTATGGTGGTCTTTGGGAGCATTTTTGTATGAACTCCCCTCATTCGTCGTTTAGTGTGTAGCGTCTAAAAATATGTAGTTATTTCATCATTAGTTGTATATTTGTTATAATAATGAAAGATATAAATTCAATTACATGATAGAATATGATGATAGATCATCTTTTCAGGTTTACATTTAATTTACAACCTTCATTTATTATGACGCCCATACAACTAATGGCTAAAAATTACACGTTTGAGGACCCACGTATCAAGTAACAAATAAGGGGAATTCATGTAAAAATGCTCGCAAAAGTCGCTGTAACTAATTATTGAAATAAAGACCAAATGTCAATAAATGCAATCAATACAATCAATAAGACAATAAGTACATATCGCAATATCATCGTGAAAAATCTTAAAAAATGCATCGTTATAAAACCCTACAATTTGTCTAAGAAATTATTGACTCGTTGTTTTGACAGGTTTAGTAGTTTTAATGCTTTATTAACGGATATAAATGGCGAAACCAAAAAGCAGATATTATAAGAACCAGAGAACATTATAATTATTCACCTCAAGCTTTTCTTACAAAATTAAGGAAAAATATGATAATTGCTACTTCGTTTTTATAATAGGATTATTGCTTAAGGTTTTTTTTATATCAAATTGTTTTTATAAATTTCAGCTAGTTATAAAAAAAGCAAGAAAAAAAATGTATATATTATTGCATTAATACTATATAATATCCATAAATTTTTGATTAAAATGAAGCCAAATATGATTACTTATAATAAGTACATGAATTTAAATGTGCTTAAGCAAAAACGAAATTTACCGCTTTCAGGTAGCATCAGCATTCAGGTACCAGAACCAGAAATGACACGCTGCCTTTCATATAAAATTGACGCGTACTTGCGTATTCTAGTTGCTCAAAAAGTCAATGCGTAAACGTCAGGACCGGTGTTGATGAATGCAAGGTACTTGACAGTTAAAAAGTGGTGCTTTTAACCAAAGATACAGCTACCGCGAGTGTCTGTTTATCCATATTAATACCAGACGAGTATCGGATTCGGTACAGCGACGCAAAAATTTGCATAGCAAACGCACCAGTTATTTCTAGCGAATAACGACGGAGGCAAAAATAGAAATAATAACCTTTTTCATGATAGTTAATATTACGAGCGACGGTACTTATGAATTTTTCTCTGACAGACATTGAAGTTATATTGAAATGTAACTCGATTTTCGTTGACCCTCATTTCTCTGGTATATTTTTCACCGTTTTGACAATTCATATTCACATTATTTAATGCTATTTTTTATCGCGTATATCGTAAACGTTACGTTTATCGAATATTATTTGTTTATCGAATCCGTATATTATTTGCTTTACTTTTGGTTAAGCTTTTTTTTTTAATAAAGGTACAAGCATTAATATACATATATATAAAATTTTTAATATATAATATATATTATATATTAAAAAAAAACCTTAACCAAAAGTAAAGCAAAATTTATTGACAGATTCAGCGTTGAATAATAAATGCCCAGAGTCGCGGTTCTTATTTCTGAGTTACTCAAAATAAAAGTCCTCTCAAAAAACCGTTAAACACACTCTCGAAAATTTTCCAATTGTAGTATTTTTACTATATTCCAAATCAGGCTAATCAGTAAACGATCTATTAATGAATCAACATTTTTCTATTCATATACTCCGTATGAGAGACTCCTATTAAAATTATTTTAAGCATTATTGAGTCCTTCGATGTAAATAAAATATGCAAACCCTGCATTTGAAACAGGATTTATCCTTGCGTCCTTCTTTCACCGATTGCCAATCCCATGACATTCTGCAAGCATAATTTCTTCAAGAGCAACTCGCCAGCCAAAGTCCAAATTTACACGTAGAAAGAGTCCAAGCTTAGCCTCGCGCCATTACGAACAACAAAACGATTTGCACAAGGCGTTAATGCTCACAAATCATGATCGAGGATACAAGGCAATCTTAACGGTGCGACCGTTAATAACAGTCTCGGCCGTGAACTTTGTCGAACGTAACGCAGCTCGCTTAATTCTCCTTAATTGGCGATGACCGATTAACCCGTGTGACGAGGTTGAACATAAATCTGACTACGAGTCGCATTCCCTCGGAACGGATCGGGAACGCAATCTCTTTGGAACGCTGCGTCCCACCCATGGCATTGGCGTTCAAGGTCTCCTTATGAAGATCAAGTGAATACGATAGCATAAGGATCTCTTTCTCTTCCTCATGCTCTCGATTGAGCGATTTCATTTGAAAGCGGCCTAAGTTCAATTTTGGAAAAATGAGGTCAAGACTGATTTTCCCCTTCTTCGTGTATTTGTGATAAACAAGGTCAGTGCGTATACTCGTGAATTGAAGAAATGAAATTTAATCGCAAAATATGATTGTGTAACTGCTGGTTCTGCACGTGGGGTGAGTTAATTTACTGCTTTTGTATTATATTATGTTTTATAATTGTATAATATTATAATTTATAATATTGTGCTGCGTACCACCCGTCGCATTGGCGTTCAAGGTCTTCTTATGAAGATCGAGTGAATATGATAGCATAGAGATCTCTTTCTCTTCCTCGCGCCCTCGATTGAGCGGTTTTATTTGAAAGCGGCCTAAGTTCAATTTTGGAAAAATGAGGTCAAGCCTGATTTTCCCATTCTTCGTGTATTTGTAATAAACAAGGTCAGTGCGTGTACTCGTGAATTGAAGAAATAAAATGAAATTGTGAAATATTATTATATGTGTTTGCTGTTTTTATATTTAATGAATAAGAGCAGCGAGCATACGAATGTAAAAATTATAAATTTGTTAAAGACTTTCTGGATGAGATTTATGAAAGAAGAATCTTACAAAACGTTTTACGAAACATCAATGGAAGGAAATGTACAATTTAAAGTAGTGGGTTGAAGTGGGTAATGAGGGGCATCAAATAATTGTGGAAAAATACCGGTATTAGTGCTGTATCCAAATTTGACAGACAAGTTGATAACGAAAAGTAGATACAAGGATACGATTACTTTATTACATCTTGTACATAAAAAATATTTTAGGGTATTAAATAAAAATAAAAATAAAATAGAAATGATGAACTGTATAGTTATAATGAGTTCTTTTAATATTATATGATAGTTTATTCTTTTCATAATTTTCAAAATAGGTTTAAGAAAACTTGTGTTTCTTGTTTGTCCATGCTTTTTTTTCAATTATTACTTTTTACATTATCGAGCTACATTTGAGGATTTGAGCTCATTGCTCATATGCTTCAAGTTTCATTAGAAACGAAAGTGGCGTCAGTTCATTCTTAGTTACAAAAATACTGATTCAGTTAGCTTGATTCTTAATTGTTATTCCATTTACATTTTATAAATCCAAAATATCGGAAAAGCAAAAAAAGTGTATTACGGATTAATATTTCTTCGAAATATTGTAAAAGGTAAAATCTTAAATGTCTCAAGATGAAGACAAATGAACCAACGCCACTTAAAAATGAATGAATCTAAATCTCTGTACGAAAGTATTCGACGCGGACTGTACGTAAACAATATAATACTGCCATCTGCATCTGGTGATCCTTTTCATTTTGAAATTACATTAGAATAGAGTAATAGATGAATAAGTCATACCAGCTTTACACATTTTCATTTAATGAGACTGAAAGAAAAAACATAACAGAACAATATAAACACGTACACTTCACTAATTGATAATACAAGTTCGTAGGACGTATTTTAAAACGAGGTCTGACATTGAGTTTTACGTTGCAAGGCCACTATATTATCATGGCAATCAGTCAGTGGCTCATCGTATTTCAGTAACCTACCGGAGTTAAGAGTTTAACAATTGGTTTAGCATAGCCTTGAGAAAGGTGGCAGAAACTTCTTGAAACAATGCTCGCTCTTGAAACAATTTTTCAAAATTTCTTAAAATAATTGAGTCGTTTATTTTGAAAGCGGCTTAAGTCTATTTTTTAATCGTTTTTTCTTCAAAAATACATTAATCGCTGAATAATTGCTATTATTTTAGTAGGAATTGTAAATTTAACTTTCTTAGATGTACTTATGGAGTTTAACATATCAGTATTCTATAGGTTTATTTTTAATTTGATTGAAACGTAAACTTTTAAATATCTCGATTTAATTATAAATGGACTCAGGTCACTTTCAAAATAAACGGCTCAATTCTCGCTAAACCGTACCAAACTAATTGCCAAGTGAGTATGTCCGCTTTTCGATTTACGCGGGTCACTCGTTTCGCTCGGTTTTATTTTACGCGGAATAAAATTCCATAAAGTTTGTCAATACGAATAAAGTGATGCAAGTTATAAAAATATTTACTTCGCGTGTTTTCACGAAAAGGAATAACAATAAAAGTTCAGGAAAACAAAAATTAATATTATTCATTGTCGATGCTGATACTATCGATAAAAGAATTGACCTATTTCTTTTTAACAACACAAAGTTCGCCTCTTAAAATCCCTCTGTAGTTTTTGCATTTTAAAGTACTTATACGCACGCCACCGTGTAAATTTGCTTTTACTTTACTCACGATGTTTGAACATGCTCGTTCGAAAACAAGCAAAGTCAGAATGATGTGGCCAAGACAGTTAAATAACAGTACATTTTATTCCTATAAAGTAAATTTATCGAAGTTTATAGATAAATACGTTTTTTTACTCGAAAAAATGAGATCTTGTAAATCAATAACGCGTATAAAAAATTTGGTGCAAATAAAAGAATTCTTTGATGAATATGTGAACAAATAAATCGAATATTTTATCAAACATGTACTAGATTTGTCTATCTTATTATTAATTATGATCAGGAACAATAATTTTCAGCCACGCGGCAGACCAGAGTTCGAATCCCACCCATCACCTCTGGTTTTTCTATGCGATATGTATACCGTAGCTTTGGTGGTTGGGAACCAACCTTAAACAGTAAGTCCTAGGCCAAATGACCTTAGCAGTCGGTGCCAAAAAATGAATTTAAGAAAAAAAAATAATTTTCATGTTTATAAACCGCTTTCAGAACGGGCATGAATTTATACATGTTTAGGAAAGCATTAATAAACAAACAAGAGTGGTTCATTAGGAGCGAAAAAAATGGTTGTTTACAGTATGAGAAATTTAAAAAATTCTACCAATTCAGCATTATTTCACAATTATACGAGAAAAGTGTCGCGTAGCTCGCCCAATAAATGAGTTCTGCATATTCATATGGCGACCGTACGCCGAAATTATGGATGCTCGTCACGATCTGTCGCTTTTAAATTAAACATTCAACACACGAAACGGAATTATGTGTGAAATGGCGAAACGCTTGCTTTTTAACCCGAATGAGCGAGCGCTAAGTGGGAAAAAAACAGGCGCAAAGGTGTTTGTTTAATAACATTGTGTAATTTGCACGGAGATTCACGTTTGGGAACAATGACTTTTATCCCAATTTTTTGTTTATTGGAAATGATTATAGGAGTTATTACAAAATTTATTGCAAAAAACCTGTAGCATTATGATTAATCATACCTGTTTCGAGGGAAAATCAATTATTCGATGGTAAAAGAAAGTAATTTTTAAATTGGATTTAAAATTCTAAGTAATATTAAATAATACCTCGAAGCCTCATTTTTTTCAATTAGAGTATGCACTGTAAAGAGCGTACGCTAATAATGAATTTATCTCGTAAATAAAATGCAAATTATTGGAAAATCGAACCATAACAATAGATTCTATATGTACTTTTTACAACCTTTATACAACGAATGCTGTGCATCATGGTGGTGACTTGCAAATATTTTTGAATGTGAAGTAAATACACATAAATATTATTTACTCGATGATACAATGATTATTTGTAGCTGAGTAATTGTTATATAAGTAAAAGAATATCCCAGGCTCAGCCTGAGCTACGTTTCTGCTCAATGTAAAAAATGTTAAAAGTAAAAAAAATGTGCTTAACTTTTAATTGATGAATCTTACACATTTTTTCAATGGTTCCACAATAAAATAAACTAACGTTCATTGTCCAAATTTCCACGTTTAATTTGTTGTCAAAATCGTGAAGCGTATAATTTACTTCGACATTTCACAGTGAGATTCGATATGAAAAATGACAGTACCTTTGGCTTCGTTTAATGCAGTCCACGAACTAGAGTAGCGCTGACAAGAAAAAAAAATTCTGTTTTATCGGTTGGAAGATTCTTGTTACCCCCCTCGATAAAATATAACAGAAGCTATTTCATGCGCGCCAAACGGGTAAAGCGAGCGTGCCGCCAGTGCAAATTACGTAAGAAAATTAATTATCGAAGTTGCTTCAAGTCAACTGCACGTGTGCCGCATAAACAAGTGCTGCATTCATTACGCGGTGAAAAATATTTCCTCGCTATTAAAAAGCGTATCTTATTAGCAAGCTGATACAGCAAATTACAAACTGCTTTATCATTTTATTTTACGTCCCCGTTGTCGGACTTCCGTACGGTAATGATAATCATAGCTCGGATAACACGATACTACAATATCTAGTGTGATATAATGATGAAAAGTAATCATTCATCGCACGCGTTTTGCATTCACGTGTATTATTTAAATTGTCCAATTTATGATTGTCATAAGTTTCTTGAGAATTTCTATTATTGACACATATGTTAACTTATTTAGCTTTTACCATTTTCGCAAATCTTAGCAGTTAAACTTCTTGAGTATTAATCAAAGCGTCCCGATGTTTAAATGTATTTGTTTATAAATATTCGATTTCTTACGTTTTAGACACAGGGTAACCGACCAGAAGTTTTTAAATAGTATGTTTTAGCAGAGTTTCGATAAATGTAAAATTGTATATTATTTATTAAGTTGCGAATTTTAACATGATATAAAAGTTACCTACTGTCATAAATAATAATATGACTACGACTAAATGCACTTAACTGATTATTTACCATTGTCCCTTTCTTGGGACGCTTGATTTTTTTATTTATTTCTCCCTAAGCAGTGGTACTTTTAGTTTTGATTGTTCTAACTAAATGCTCTACTGACTGCTATAAAAGTTACAAATTCGATAAAAATATTTTTTCTCTAATTAGCTTACTATAGTAAATTAATGAATTAGTGCTTTATTTAGGTTTGCACTTGGCTGTGGCATATAAGAGGTTATTCGTAACATAGTAACTTTTGAATATCTTGCTCGTGCTTAACTATTGAATCAGCATGATCTCAATGAGCATAATGAAATTACCCGTGAGACCATAATAATCTAATAATAATAATCTAAAAAGTTCGATGTCTTACAACAATACATTAAAAAGGGAGTACTCTCTACAAAATCACTTACGGAATCGAGTATCCAACTCAAAATCTTTTAAACACTATCACGCGTTACATTACAACTTCTGTCCACCTAAATTTCGCAACGTAAAAAACGTCCAGCCCGCATAATGCTTCTTTGTATCTACGACAATTACTCCGTATAGTGCAGTCGCACGTGATCAATCGTACTTAGTTAAGAAACCAACGCACGTTTGTAGACTCAAGAAGAGACGTTTAAATGCCATCATATATCTCATAATGTCCAAAATTAGCTGCCGTGTTAGCAACATTATGTGTAAGACTTGCGACGTGTCATCAAGACGTAGAAATACGTGCACAGGAAACGAAGAATCGAACCATGTCTAATGAGACACCATCCACTCACTAGATTTCCGCGTGACAAAATGTTATGTAACGTACAGTAAGTAGAGTGGTATTAGTCTTCGATCGAGCAGGCAGCATACAAAAACAAGAATCTATATCGATGTTGTCTGTTACCAATAGTAGCAGAAACATTTATGAGCATAATGCTCACCCTATTTTTTTTAATACACAAGCACAATGGTTTCTTTCTTTATTGTTTGAGGTGGTCGATAAACCATCCCACTATATACTGTACGACATAGGACTGCGTTTATTATTTTGTTGCTTATACACAAGTTTTTTTCACTGAGTATGTACACTATATTACTACCTTTTGACAGTGTGTTCTCAAATTATAATTATCGTTTTAATACTTGTTTCTCTAGCTTTGGATTTGAAAAGGTCCTTTGACAGATGGACGAAACGTAAAGTAAAGGATTCTTGTTTTTGTATGTTGCCTGTTTGATCGAAGACCAATACCATTCTACTTATATTCAAGGACACTCGAGCATGTCCTTCGTATCGCTATGAATGTAGAGTAATGTTTCCGTTAGTATTTCACTCCTGAGTGCGTAGCCCTGGCGCTACGCCTATGTTATCTTCTTCGGTTCCAGTCAAGCGTGTGATATAGCACGCGGTGTGGTCCTTGGCAGGGTGCCTTTGAGAAGAGTTCAATGCATGACCGTACTTAGCACAAGAGTAACATTTCTTTTTTATTTATTTTTTTTTATCTAACATGTCCTTTAACGCGTAGATGAAATTCTGCCGATCAAAATGACACTAAACACAATGTAATTTCTATTACATTTACCTTCTTGGAATATCCATATTTCCATATTAAATGAATCATTCAATACGTATTAAATAAGTAGATGTAGTCGTGGTTATATGGTGTTTGGTCTCATTTTAATCGGTAAAATTTCGACAATATATTGAACAAACATCTTAGATAAAAAAAAAGGGTAAATTAAAAAAATTGATGACAATACTTTTTAGGCTAGTTTTTAAATATCTGGCTTGTGTCGCCTCGTGTTTGACCCGCTTTCTTCTTTCCGCAGCCTCTTTTATTCTGGAGAAAGGCGTTGCTCCAATTTCTTTAAAATTTAGGATCTTACCTAGGCAACACTAACAAAGACATTATTGTATAATTTAGGATCTTCATTCCTCTATCACGTAAATAGGCGTACGCGGGAGGATCGCAGAGCTTGGGTAGCTCAGTGGTCAGAGCAATTGCCTGGCAAGCGAAAGCTCTCGCGTTCGGGAGCCAGGTCAAACTCGACTTATGTTAACAGCAACAACAACCTGAATTATGTTAAGTTAACCCTTTGCTCTACAACCACGTGTGAGACTCGTGGCCAGGTATATAGGCCAAATCTGATTATCACGGGCCTGGCTCGTGGTGTGTCGGTCGGGCCAAATGTAAACATCATTATATTTTCCTAATAGGTACGACACCTTTCTTGTTCCCTGACGATTTGTTTATAATTATTAATCAAATAACTTAAAAAATTGAACCAGTTGTATCTTGCACATGTATTACATTGCGTAAGTTGTGTGCGATTAGTACAACTTAGGACCGATATACTGAACTGTGGAATGGCTACAAGGCTTTCCGTTTCGAACTGACGCTGTTGGAACTGAAATCCTAGGGCAAGGTGTTAAGTCAACTAAGTGTATTAAATAAATTATATTGAATTGGATTGAAACAACGAATTTTGTGCAACACATGGATCCTGTGTAATCGCCTTTTTTCACATGTGGTGCGCGAGAATTTTTAACGGTGTTCAGAGCGTCTTTGTTCGAAATAGAAATAATCGATCGTAATAATGCAGTCTTAGAGGCAAACGGCCACGTCGTAAGATAATATATACGAAGTACATAGGAATTTCGAGTGTCCTAACCCTCGAACGTATGGAAGTGTGTGTCTCTGTGTATGGAAAATGCGTGAGTGGAACAGTGCCTAGGGCACTGCGAGAATAGTTAGGTGCCAGCAGTCTAGCAGTCCAGTTTGAGAGAAGGTGTTGAGTTTTGCGAGTAGTGTTTGTTAGAGAATTTGGTCCAGAGTTAAGTAGAGACGTAGCCATTTGTAAAGAAGTACGCGAACAAGTTCTATACTAAACATTAACTCTCATTTGTCAACAATAGTTGTAATAGTTTGTGTATATATCTCAACCGTTTTAATAAACCATATTTTTACCAACACCATTTTACTACATACATACGGAATAGATTTAACCTAATTAAAAGTATTTAAACCTAGCACGCATAAATATGCGTTAGACGGGTTCTACTTCAATGTTTCAGGCTACGCAGTGGATCAAAAACAATCCATTTTCTCTTTTTAATTGCCCAAAGGCCGCGGAATGTTCGTCAGCACGAAGAAGAGAAAAAAGCTGATGCAAGTTACAAACACGTTTACTTCACGTGTTTCTACGAAAAGGAATAGCAGTGGAAATTCGGGTAAACGAAAATAAATTTTATATATTGTCGCTGACTATACTTGGGATTAATGTTCTAATCCAAAATCAACCTTTCCTTCTTAAGTAACTCAAGGTTATTATTTTCGTGTCCTGAAATCCATCGGTAAGTTTTGCATTTCTGAGTATTTATGTGAATGCACGTTACCGTGCACATTCGTTATTGCTTCAGCAGTAATTAAATATACTCTCTCCAAACCAAACAGGATCAAAATGATGTCAGTGCAATTAAATAACAATCTGCATCTTGTTTATATACGGTAAATTTATTAAATATAGGTAAATAAATTTTATGATTCAGTAAAATGAGATCGTGTGAATCGATATCGAAATGAAAGGATTAATAACCACGAGAATTTAACTGACTGTTTGTCACCATGTACATTTGTTACTGCTTTAGCAATGATAAAACATGCTCAGTCGAAGCTAAACAAGGTAAAAATTACAGTTAAATAAGAAGATCACCTTATAATAATTCTGGGTGTTGCAAACGGTATGTTAATTAGTACTAATTAATTAAAAAGACACACATTACTGCTTTCGAACATTATCAATACTATATTGGATTTAGGCCACTTTTAAAGTAATATTTTTAATTATTGAAAATCCCGTGAAAATTAATCTGTCCAAATTATCGTATCCTCTCAATATACTTAACCGCAATATGTTTTGTTTATGATAGCTAACTTAAAGTTGTACACGCCAGAAAAAAGAACCAATTAACAGATAAACGTAGGCCACTTTCAAAATAAACGGCTCAAATATACAAAATATAAAAAATACATATTTTCCGACCCTATAAAATGAAGTGATGCTGTAAAATCGGCCTTTTTCCCGTACAGCATAAGGGTTTAATGATCGAAGACACTTTATTGGAAGTATCGATATCCAACATGCATGAGCGGGCGATGCAGTTAACCGCGTTCTAATTCAATGTCTCAGGTTATGGAGCGGAGGGTAGCGAGCCTTATCCTATATTAAAGTAATTAGCGATCAAGGCAATTAGCCAATGATAGTAGGTAGAACGGCGTACCTTCCTTTGCTGTGGAAAAACGTAAAATTCGAGTGTTCGATAAATAAACGAGCTGCCCGCCTCTAGCCCGTCCCGGGTAATAACGGTACGCGAAAAGAAAAAGGGAGAAAGAAGTGTACGATAAAAGTAACGGCAAATATTTTCTAGCCGGATTAAAAGCTATCGGCCGCACCGCGCGTTGCCTTCCCGCTACTCCATACTTTGGTTTTGCTAAGAGAGAAATAGAAAAGTCTCGGAGCATCGATTAGACTTTGCGAGCGACGATCGCGCGGTGTACTTCCGTCGTAGCAAATTTACAATCAAAGTTTTCCTATTGGATTTCTCGCGAATTCTCCTAAGTAAATTGAATCTTAGGAATTAAGTGACTATTCGGGACGGTTAGTGTATGAAGCTTGTCTTTATGCAGACCTGACCACGGAATTAGTGTAAATTGGAAAATTAAGTCGATAATTATAGGGAGATCTGTGGGTGCACCGTGAGGAAGGATTAATAGCGGTTTCTGTATTATCTCATCGCCGTTAAATGTCTCGAACAAGCGTGTAGAAAAGTTAAATAAGTCTGCGGAAGATACCGCTGGGGAAGTTTCAAAACAGCTCATTACCTGTAACAAGTTTTAAATGAAAGGAGAATTAATTCGACCTAGTAATGCAGAGGTTCGAACTTTTTTTGGAGCGGTGATAAACCTTAATTTGCACAACTAGTCGGTTTGCCATTAAATTCGTTGTGTAGATTTATTCCACGTAATTATCCGCTTGGTTTATTGCTACAGACAGTACTTCGTACCTTTTACAACGTCATCTATTCCTGGATCGTGGCTTTCGATGTTCCTTGAAATTGGGTTGACGATGTTTTATTGGTATCTAACATTAACGTTAATATTGATAATATTACTGATTACATATCAACTTTACTAGGAGTATTAAAATTAGATTGTCACTTTCTAATTCTACCGATGAAATATAATGTGATAATTTACATTTCTATTCTACTTATCCCGTGTACTGCGATTTTCATGTTTTCCTACCAGCAAATATTTCATTTATTATTACATGGATCAGTATAACAGAAAAATTTCGCTAGAATATTACTTCAATGTTTATAAAAATTAGTAATAAGCTACTACCTTTTAATTTCAGAATAACATGTTATGTAGACAAATTTTAATACACAATTCAATACCTGTTATTTTTGACGGCATTGATTAGCGTTAAAGAGAAACGATATCTGATGAAATGGCGATCGATGCAAATGTCCTGTCGCACTTTGATCGAAAATCCTGATAACGTAGTCAAAATACAAGGACGTCGTCTAAATTGTATGAAAAAAATATATCAAGGTTTTTAAGGTAACTTGTAACATATCTAAATTCAGAATGATGAAAAAGAAAACATTGAAGGCAATGGTGTATTTTACACATATCTTGTATACAAATTGTATCCTCGCTCATTTGTACCCACTAATTCAAAAATGACAAATAAATCAAATAGCAAGTACGAGCAACTAATTTTTATACGCCATATTACGAATATTTAAGGTTATAAATTGACAAAAAAAATCAATTTCGTACCTCATAGAACAAACAAGTAGATTTAATATTTTTATTGCATAAATCGAGTTTTCGTTATTCCACGTAATTTGGAATAATATTATTCAAAAAACAAACGTTTCCTTTTTAGCGAAAAACTCATGGTAAATAAAACGAAAAGCGCAATTGAGTTTTAACGATAAATACTAGTGCTGTTCAGAAAACGTTTCATTAAAGTATCGCGCAAAAAAGCGATATCGATTACCAAGAGAATTAGGAGAACTTTATGGGTAATAAAACAGACATAGCTATGTATATACTGCTCTTTTACTACTACTCTTCGACTATCGGACTTCAATACAGGGTAAGTAAACACTTATTAACACGCTTACTGCTACTCAATTTTGAAGAAGTCTTCTACATAACCAACATGAAAAAACTACGGTTCCTGCAATTTCACATTATGTGAAATCATGGTCAATATATTTTATATTCATTTTAATTTCATCATTTTAATTTACATTCTGAAATGTTACAATGCACCAAGTACTGTATATTATAATGAATTGTGTAAACAAATTCTTAGATATATTTGTTAAATTTATTGAAATAAAAAATTTAAAAAAGATATATATATCGCTATTGGCACTGCCAAAAAGATCTGAAATTTTTTAATCGAAGACAGTGGTACTCAACGTGTTAAAATACAATACATATTTCTCCATCTATCTTCTTGCTCGTTATTATACAAGTATGTTAGTTAAATAGTCTTAGAGAACAGCTGTTGATCCTAGATGTGATGGATGGGAGATGAAAAACCAACTAGTGGCTTGGTACGATGTTTCACCTCAGATGCGAGTCATCTTCTGTCATATAAAGCTAAAATACCATGTACATACAAGAATAAATATAAAAAGAAGACAAGTAATCACTCATCATATCAAGTGTATCAGTAATCATTACATCAATATATCGATAATCATATCAATCATCGTATGAAATGTAATCGTATTTATGTTCTTCTTATATTTATTTTTGTATATACATTGTATTTTAGCTCAATATACCTGAAGATGGCTCGCATCTGAATCGAAATGTCGTACTAAACCGCTAGTTGGAATTTCATCTCCCATCCATCACATTTACGATCAACAGTTGCTGACTATTTAATCATTTAACTATTTAACCATATATTATACCATTTAACAAATATACTGTTAAAATACATTTTGCACTAGGGTTTTAAGCAGGATTTTTGCGTTCCGAATTCCTAGTAGCGGATATACACATTCAGAGGCTGGTTGCAATGTATTTTTTGGCGTTACCTTGTCCTTTGTATTAATATTAGTTAAACCGTAATTAATTACACAAGTCACTATTTCTCTCAGTGCTCTCATCATGAATTCCATTAAAAAAAATTGTATACAGTTCCTACGCTAATCGCTGTTACCTTTCTTATTTCTTCATTTTAACATGAAATAATACTCCTAATTATCGTGTTCCGTTAATTGAATAATGGATGATGCTGTGGTCATGATGGGCAGTAAAGATTCCAGGTTGCCGAGAACGAAAAAAGAACAGTTGAAATTCTCACGACATTTCGAATCAGATGTGAACCCTCTGCGGGTGTATTATGATTATAATCATAAAAAAAGTGAATAGTAACTGTGGTTTTAGTGTCAATTCGACAATAATTATTGTCCAATTCACACTAAAGTCACAGTTATTATTCAAAATTTTCTTTTTTCCATCATTTTAATCTGTACATCAAGCTTTCATAACACACCTAAGGAGGCCTGTCATCTAAGCCGAAACGTCGTAAGAACCTGAACTGTTCTTTTTTCTTTCCCATCGACCTGGAATCTTTACCGCTCATCAAGACCACGACATTATCCTTCAATTTAAATGCATTTCGGAAGTTAAACATTGTTTTACAGTATCAATTGCAAATAACCATTAACCACAGAGCCTCACAGCTTAAAAAAAAAAATAATACAAAAATGAACACTGCCATCAGAGGTGAACTGAACTAAGCCATACAATATATTCCATGTCCATAATCCTCCACATTATAAATTCGCCATCAAAACCACCATGCGTCGTTCGACGGGGAGCAGGTCGATGCCAAGAACCGCATCAAAGAGACGTGGAGTCACGCCTCCTCCGTAGAAGTTACAGGGGGAAAAAAGTGTCGAACCGTATCGTTAGCTATGCGCGGCCTCCTGGGAAATTGCGCGAAATGGTGGGCGAAACCTGAAGTCGCATGGCATTAGCGAAATTGTCTAGCCCACATTATTCCGGTTTTACGAATATCCGGCTTCTCCAAATCCTGAGCAATGTCAGAATCACGGCGTATGGAGAATAGGCAAAGTGTAAATGCAGTCCAAGGCCGAGCCGACGATTATTGCTCGCGATCTCATTTTGCTGCGTCACGCGCAAAGCGTGTGTGTCGCTTAACTCTTAGCCTTCCCCTTGTGCCACGACATCGTACAATTTCTATAACGATCTGCCGTCGCAATAAACGGGAGAAAAATCGCGCAGGTCGAAAGCTTCGTTTTTGAGAGGGAGGGGGGTGGGGGGGAGGGCGTTGGCGAATTTCTTTTTGCGCGCACACGCCTCGATTCCTTGAGCCGTTTATTGCTGTCAAGCTGTCACTTCTGCGGCACCTTTCCTTCGCGTTTTTCATTTCACGTTCCAGCCTTCACGATCGAGTTCAATGTAATTGTAGTACGTAATGTTGATGTATCATACGAAGTGTGCTAATCATTTTCCACGTCTTTATGCAGCGATTACGTCTTTGCGAAGCGAACCGATTAAGACTAAGTTTAACATGATTTATTTTAAACTGGTCATAGTTGTGTTACAGTAATCTTGTACTTTGTATTTTGTTTTGTATTTGTATTAAAATATCCTGCCCTTGTATAATCATAGTTTGGTGGGAATGTGAAAATAGCCCGGCGTGAGAATGAATGAATATTTTAACGAGTATAAATGCGCGAGACCGAAAGAAAAGTGTTTGCGCTATAAGGCGGTGGAAGAAGAGCGATTGGGACAGAGTGCATGGTTTAGATTTGAGCCAGGCATAATCTGAAGAATACACGTGATCGATGGATTTGTGAATATGTACGAATGAGAAGACGGTTCGTGCAAAGGTATTAAGGAAGAAATGCAGTTAGTTACAGAGAGTCACAATTAGTTGCAGTTAGTTATAGAGCAGATAATTGCAGAACAGAGCGCAGAGAACAAAGTCAGAGTCAGCGTACAGAAAGAAGAGTCTGAGTCAGAGAGCAGAGTCAGAATTATTGTACAGAAAGAAGAGTCAGGGCCAATGTCAGAGAGCAGAGTAAAGAGTCAGAGTTAGAAACAAAGTAAAGAGCTAGAGTATAGATTAAGCTTGGATTAAAGCAATAATACTAAAGTATCTTTACTTATCAACACAAGTCGCTGGCAAAAAAAATAACTTGAACTCAACCAGGCCCATTAATACTTTTCTTTAATTAAGTATACTATGAGAAGGACTATTTACCTAACATCGAAACGTAATCAGTGTTTTCCCTTTATTCTAACCTACCCGTGAGAGAGCATCTTTTATTTCATTTACCCGATGCTTGTAATAATAAACATTTTGTAATGCAGCATACGGCAAGACACGCGAAACTCGTTAGATAGTCGATGTATTAATTAATTAATTAATTAATGTATTTCGAGTATAATTGAAAAGCTGGGGAAAATGCATTCATGAAAGATACCATCTGATAACGTATGCAAATAGTAGTTATTATTTATTGAAATAAGCTGTTTGTATAACCATTACTCACCATAGACGCTCATTACGAAGTGATTTTCCGCAAAACGATACATTTGCATAGGTAATACCTGATATCGAGTAGTCATGCAACTTTGTCTCGTGCGAAAAAATGTGCAGCTGGAATTCCCGTCGGTGTTATAAGAACTCTTAGCATAATAGCCGATGTCTATATATGAACGACGATTTAATTGCACGTTTCTTTGTTTAATTTTCTACATTCGTCGCTGAGATTGTATCTAATGTATATCCCTTAAGCTGCATTACGTATTAGAGATCTTACGGAATGCATGTCGTGTCGCAAACTCGACGATTGAGGGGCGAAATACTAAATCGACATGTTTTTAATAAATATTAATTCCAAGCTCATATCCATTACTTAGATGTTTCTTTTAATTTGTTTGTTCACATTAATGTGGTTCATGTTAGAATATGGTGCATTATATATTTTATAACTATATTATTTTATTCTGATAGAGAATCCTTGATTATTAAACACAGTACTCCTCTTCTTGCTCCAATGAATTGATGTAAGTGAATGCGTGGTCTTGTTGAGCAATTTATTTTAGGTGTGGAAGTAATAAAAACAAATTCGTGTATCATATATCATGTTTTGGCTCTTCTGTGAGCCCTCTTCAGGTATATATTATGAACCGAATGGTATAAAGATATAAATTAACGTGGTATAACAATGTATAATAAGGTGATAGAAAAGAAGTATAAAGAAAAATTATAAAACGGTAAATAGAAAATTATATGGATTGGACTAAGGTATTATGTATGAAATTGTTACATCCTAGTAAACGCTTATTTTCTTAATTTAAAATATAATTTGAATGATTTCACAGAAAGGCATACCCAAAAATTTCCCGTGTATTTTATCCAGCCTATTCATCGACTGGCGCGTTTCCGTGTAATTGTGTAATTTGTTTTTGAATTTATTAATAAAAATATGTAAAAGATGATTCATTTTTGGTATTGTAGGTATAGCTGCAAGAGTAGCCTTGCTTATTAGTTGAATGCAACGTTTTGATCGTATCTGCGTGGTTCTTATCAAACTATATAAAAAATATCAATTAAAAAAATTAAACAATATAACATAAAATAGTATATACAGTGGGCGTTCGACTTTCGCACACAATTGGTTCCCAAAAATATGTGCGAATGTTGAATGTTCCAAAGTAGGGAGATGTAAAAAAATATGCATCCAAAACCGTGTTTTAAAGTATTTATCGATATGTATACATAATATAGTTAAAAAGGCGTGTTTAAGTGCTTCTGGATGTTTTCTTTATGAACTTGTCAAGAATTAGTTGAATACTATTGGGTTGTTCGGAAAGTAATTTCGTTTTTTCCCGTCAGAGGACTTAATTACGTTTTTTCGAAACCAACTTCACACTTAAGCCGCATAACCATTATATGTCTTGAGAGCTGAT
>JBCFXI010001063.1:0-79360 GCA_038496175.1 Ampulex compressa
GCTCTCAAGACATATAATGGTTATGCGGCTTAAGTGTGAAGTTGGTTTCGAAAAAACGTAATTAAGTCCTCTGACGGGAAAAAACGAAATTACTTTCCGAACAACCCAATATTTTGTTGAACCAAAGGTGACCCCGGACAACAGAGATGGGTTAAATACGACGTGGGCGCTTCAGTAATTAAAAAGCTAGCCTAAGAAGTATTGTCACGAGCTTTTTTAACATATTGATGAGATTTTTTTCATCAAAATAAGACCAGACACGATATAATTACGACAACATTTACTTATTTAATGCTTATTGTACAACTGATTTTATTTCATTATCGCTTTAATTACGTCAAAAAAATAGGATGTTAGCCACACTTGAAATAATAATAAGAAAATATTTTTAATATATTATAACTCTATTGGAAATTTTGCCGAACTGCAATATTAAATTTTTATTCGGTAAATGTGTAATCCTATGCTTTTGTTACAAGCATCTAATTTTATATCAGATGCCTACACGTGAATCGGTGACGTTAGCTTATGCTTGTACGTTATTCGTCAAATGCTATCTACTTCCTCATAAATGGCACACCGTGCCTTATGCATTAAGCAGAAATTATGGAATAATGAGTTACATTTCAACATGTACGACGATATATAACAATATTTTAAGTAATTTGCAAGTAAGGCACGATCATAATTCGAATAAAAAGTTAGTAAAATCAATTACTAAATAAATACGAAGTAAATACATGTAAATGTAATTATATTAGGTTTTATCTTATGTCGGTTGGCTAAATCTCACAAGATTAAAAAAACGTTCAAATTAAAAAAACTGAAATTAATTCCTTGCACTATTTTTATGAGCCTGACTCGTGATAAAAATTTTAGGCTGGAGTTGAACATCACGAGTCAGGCTCGTTGTTTAATTTCATGCCAAAGGTGAATATCGGGAATTGAACTCGCAGTCTTAATCTAGGGCTAAGTATGCATGTCTCAAATGAGCCCTATGTACCAATGCAGGCCACCTGCAAAAAACTGACATTTTGCTATTAGAAATAATGGCTAAAACCTATGCAAACATAGGCACTCGGCGAGTCCAAGAAACCTGATTCGTTGATATTTAATTGCTTATGTATATTTGGTTTTTTTATTTTTAGGTCTGATGATTATGACAATCTGAAAACTAGTTCAAATATTACTGTTGTGGATTTCCTTCAATTTATTTATATTCTGCTATTAATCAATCATATTATTATACAGAATTTTTTGTAATTACATGTAGTAATTAAATTATTTTTTAAAAGTTTTTGTTTCAAATTTATTTAAATTTAACAAGAGCACCATCGCCTGAAGTAAACACAGGCGCGGCTATCTCGCACTCGGTCGTAAGATATGTGTTTTAACATTAAACGTACCAAGTGGGGTCAAATGACCTCTTTTTGAAGATTTACTTTAAATTCGTATATTTATTATTATTTTTGCCGATCATTTGACTTTCTGTAAATTCTTATATCATCCGATTATTCAATTTCTCACTCTCTGTTTTTCTCGTAGCATATTTTTAACCGACAAAAATTCTTACCTTGTTTTACGTACCACGAGCGGTCATTTGACCTCATATGAAGTTTACGTATTTCTCGGCAGTTCTCCAACTAGAACCTTAATTCTAAACTCAGGTACGCTTCTCAAGTAAAGGTTTCATTTATCTGAACCTGATATGTTTGTTTGGTTTCTGCGTAAGCACTTGGACGACCCAACCAGGTACATATATCGTAACGCATAAAATAAAACGGACCCTTATTGGAGATTCACAAGCAATACTCCCTCCAATAAGTTCTCTGTAGCTAAACGAAATAGCAATGCAGTTGTATATGCAGAGAGTCGCAGAGCAAAGATTAGAGCCTACAAGAAATAAAGTGCGACAAGCAGTGACAATACACAACAGTTTTAGTTATATTTTGACCATTTCTGTGTTATTCAATCGGCCTTGTGTTTCACTGCAACCCTGAATATGTCCGCACGGTCAGTGAGACAGTTGGAAAGAATTCGACAAATAAGTGAAGTGCATTCAGGTGAAGAAGATTCAATACCTGAAGATGATCAAAGTGAAAGTCAAAGTGATTTTCCAAATAATGAGGAAACTCAGAATGATAATGTGTTTGCTGATGAAAATGAAAATTTTTTGAATCTCCGTAGAGGGCAGAGGCACCAAATATTTTTATCGGATTCTGAAAGTGATAGTGAACAGAATTTTGAAAACACTGTCACGGCTCTTGATGGAACTGTTCGGCTGCGAATCCGAGTAGGGCCGGCAATCGGAAGACCACCATTTTCTTTCAGAGAAGTATCAGGTCCAACGGCACACGTCAAAAGAAATATTATGTCTGGTAAAGCCTCATCTGCATTTTCGGTGATAATAGATCACACAGTTATTGAAAACATAAATAAATATACAGAAGTAGAAGCTGTACGAGTTTTGCGGACTGCATGGGATCTGCCTATAAAAAAATTATATGCATTCATTGGAGTGTTATATGCACGAGGCGCTTATCAGGCAAAAAATGTATCCATTTCCCACCTGTGGAATTCAAAATGGGGACCTCCCTTTTTTTCGAATGCAATGAGTAGGAACGCCTCCTCATACATTTTGAGATTTCTGCGATTCGATGACGGAAGCCAACGAATCCAACGTTTGAGTGTGGACAAATTCGCTGTCATTTCACATGTATAGAAGAAATTCGTAAAAAATTGCCAGAGTTGTTACAAGCCAGGCGCGGATCTGAGTATTGATGAGCAACTCTTTCCCACAAAAGCTAGATACAAATTTACACAATACACGCCAAACAAGCCCCACAAATTTGGAATAAATTTTTGGTTAACGTCTGATGTAAAATCCAAACACGTTATAAAAGATTTGCCTTACTTAGGACGTGATAAAACCAGACCGACGTCAATACTACTCAGCGAATTTGTTGTGATGAAATTAATTGAACCTTTCACCAACTGTAGAAGAAATATTACAACCGAAAATTTGTTTACGACTGCATCTCTGGCTGCAAAATTATTGACGACAAGAACAACGTTACTGGGAACAATGCGTGCGAACAGGAAGGAATTGCCCGCACTTGCAAAAACAACAAAAGATAATTTGAAACTTCTTTCAACAATGACATACAAATCAAATGACTGTACGCTAACAATTTATAAATCAAAACCAAGAAAAAAAGTAGTGATATATAGTATACACCCGAAGCAATCACTTACTATAATAAAACCAAATTTGGCGTTGATATAGTTGACCAAATGGTGCGAAAGTATAGCGTCAAATCGAAGTGCAATAGATGGCCTGTGCAGGTATTTTTCAATATATTGGATTTTGCTGGAATCAATTCGTGGATACTTTATCAGGAAACAACTGGGTTGAAGCTATCAAGGCAACGCTTCATGTCACAATTAGCAGACGAGCTTGTTACAGAGTACCTCGAATTTTGTGAAGAAGAAAAGGAAAACCAACGAGAAGGAATATCAAGCAGCTCCTATTATAATTCACAATCCAGGAAAAAATGTCAAATAGGATTTTGCGCAGGCAATAAAACAACACAAACTTGTATAATTTGTAAAAAATTCGTTTGCGGGAAATGTACGAAGGAGAAACCCATTATATGTAAAAGATGTAATTAGTTGATTGTGTTGTTTATAGCAATAAAAATATGTGTTTAATTATTTTATACGATATTAGAAATTATGTTGAAAATTATTTTCTTTAATCAGTAAAGTATTTTTTACGAAAAATCAACGTTTGATCATAAGGGGTCAAATGATCCCCTATGGTAAGATTAGGTATAGAAAAATGCTGGTACTGTTAGTGTTAAGTACCGACACTTAGACTCGCCGCTTCGGTTCCTTTCCCGACCATTCGGACCCGTGAGTTAGGCACGGCTTCTTCCAAGTATCAAGCGTAATACAAGGAGTTAAAAAGATTTAATGGCAATACTTTTTAGGCTAGCTTTTAAATATCTTGCTTACCTCGCCTCGGATGTGGCCAATTCTTTTATTCGTGGCTCTCTTTGTTCGTCACACTACAAAGGCAAGATGCACACGTGGAAACAGTATCTCCTGCCTCTTTAACTTCGAAAATGGTATCCACATAGCGCGACTTTAATGGAATGATTACTATACTCTTTTCGCATACCACGATCCTATCTATATTTACGTTAATGCTTTGAGCTTCCTTGGCGCTATCTCATCCGGTTTCAACGTCTCACATTCACTGCCTCTTTTGCGCGATCAAATGAATGTGCGTGACCGCTCAGCAAGTACTACGCTTAAATCGAAAATACGTCTGAAATGTGGTTATATTTTTGATGCTGAATGCATTGAATTTTGCCATCCGCACCAAGTTTCAACAATGGGAAAACGAGACATAGCGACTTCTTATTTTTTCGACAAAGAATCTTAATAAAATTCAGCAAAAATACAACACCTACGACCGAAGAACTTTTAGCTGTTTATGCTGCCATTGAAACTTCTACTTCACTGTGGAAAGACGGCTGTTCACTGTACACAGGGTGTTCTGCGCAGCTGGAACAGACTGTACCACCTAAACTGTTAGGAATCGAAGATCTTATAAGTAAAAGTTAAATGGTATCAGATGGTGCATAATATGTAACCAATGAAATGATGCTCTTTTGTGGATCTGTGCATCAGAAAAATACACCTGGACTTTTTTTTTTTAATGGAAACTTCTGATTTGACTGCACTAATCGATGCAATTTTTTGTGCTCCACATAAAAGGACTGACATACTTATGCCCTAAACTTATTCGTTAGAAAGTTATCCATACTAAAGTTCTCTGAATAATTTAGGTCCCTCAACAAGTATTTTGCAGTACTTATGTTACAACAAGTGTTTGAACGGTCCTGTATTTCTGTCCAAGAACGTTTCTATTTGCTTCTTGACGTTGCGCAACACATTCCTGACATTTCTTTCTACAATTTTGGATATTTCTTGCTGATTACATGGTTGGAGCTCCTTAAGATTAATAATGAGACGCGCATATATCCTATCCTTACAGATCCTCATAAAAAAAAAAGGAGAGGGGTGTGAGGTCCGGTGACCGTGATGGCCTACGTGTACCAATACATTTCACTCAACAAGTTTTTGTTGAGATTTCCAGTTTGTTTTGGAATTGGATGGCCGAGTAACTAGTATGCATAGTATTTGTTGGTATTTGACACTTTGTTTAATATTTGTAACCATTCTACAATGAAGTAATGCAAGGAGAATTTTTGTAAGCATAATGTCTCTCGAACTGGAGCACACGATAGCGTAGGTACCTCCCAAAGGCAAACAACGGGAAGCACAGAGTGTGTGCGCACTCAGAATTCTCTCACTTGCATGTCCAATAGATGGAGACATTCATCACGATAAGGCTAATTTTAAATGCTACTAATACATGTATACTGAGCATACTTTCTTAACAGTCTTATTGAAATGTCTGCCAATTATCTATAAATTGTGTGCTGTAACACTATCTTGTTGAAAGTATCTCATGTTTTGCCGTTTCCTTAGACAAATTTTTATATCGTGTAAGAGAACTGGTAAGTCGGATTCCAGAAATTCTAGGTACCTTTGACTGGTCAATGCTTCGTTAAAAAAAATGTAGACCTATAATCCATTTGTCAAAAATGCCACACCGTACGGTTACTTTGTACTGTATTTGATTGTTAGAGTTCTTCCTGAGATGTAGATTTTCAACGGACCTTATATATTCATTATGCCGATTGAACATGTAATTGTTTGTGAATGCCGCTTCATCTGTACAAAGTGTTTGAAATACAACATTTTTATTTTTCTAAATGTGTCGTAAAAAATATCGGCAACAGTTCATTCTTCGAATTTCGTAATATTTGTCCATAGGAAAACCACTAGCGATAAAAGTTCTACGTTCTTAGAATGCATAGAACTGGGGATTAGGAAATTCCACATTCTCTAGTCAGATCTCTTATGGACGCATGTGGATTTAATTCGATATTTGCCAGAACTGCTATCGCAGTACCTTCATCTTCAGTGATTGTTTTCGACACAACTTGTTCTGGTTTGTGGAAGAAGTTTCTAAGAGTTTCTAAAAATTTGTGCAACCGGTTTCTAAAAATAAGAACGTAAGGGCTGTTGCTCATTGCGATATATCTGGTAACACAGCCTTACAACCTCTGTACCATTTTGATTGCATTTATTAAACAATATGAACAATGGCTTCACTATTCATAAATGAAATTCATGATTTCGAAACACTTGATTGATAAACAATTGCACACGTGTAGTGAATTACTGTGGTAATCTTAATCTTACAGTGACTGGTATTGGTAACTGCATAATTTTTACAATCATTGTAATGGAACATAACGTATGTAGGTACTCTGAAACACTTGCAGAGAAACTGAAATAATTCAGAAAATTTTTAGCTTCGGTAATTTTCTAACAAATAAGTTTAAGGCATAAGTACTTTAATACTTTTATGTGGAACACAAAAACGTGCATTGACTGCTGTAATCAAAAACATGGGCTTCCGTTTAAAAAAAAAAGTGCAGATGCATTTTGGTAATGCACCGGTGCTCAAAAATGCATAAAATTAGATGCATTTTATGCACCGTCTAATACCATTTAACTTTTGCTTATAACTTTTTTTATTCCCAATCATTTAGGCAGTACAGGCTGTTCCATTTGTGTGCGACGCTTCGTATACCGATTATAGCCATTGGTTAGTAATCAGAAACGGGACAAGCGCTTCACGAGACAATTCTGTCATTTGGACTAGATTGTTCAGTTTACCACCGATATTCGACATATCGGGGAATTAAACAACATCATTCTGGATACATTGTTTTCCATTGAAAAAATTACAAAGACACCTAATATCAAGAGGGGACTAAGGAACCATGGCAACAGAGCACGAAAAGGACCCAGAACTACAGCTAGTACTAGGGGGTAGTTCAGCTCTGTACCTAAACAAGGTCGCATTTCGAGGGACTCTACATATGACGACGGACAAAGTACACTGGCATGTTTCACGAATTCTCCGCGGAAAAATTCTGCATGACCTCTCGCATCCAAGTTGTCAGACTTTGCAGAAAATAGTCGCTAATAGGTATATCTGACCAGGAATATGAATGAACTGCCAAACATGGATGAAAACCTGTGTTCCGCACCAAAGAACAAAGGTCGTATGCCACGTAAGTGCGTGCGTTGGCACATTTACAGGTACTTTCGCGAGATTTAACCCGCCGACATCGACCTAGTAGTATCTGCTGATTTTGCGTAAGTACCGCTACTGCATAATCCTTTCCTTACGGCAATCCGCCCTGCTGGAGTGCTGCCGCTGAACGCGACATTATACCAAAAGTGTGCACAATGCGTGAAGATAATCTGTGTTCAGGCTTACGTGATGATCATAATCAGTATTCGTACATATAAGTATTCGTGTGAAGCCGTAACGGTCGGCAGCGCTTTCAACAACCGCTGGACAACCTGATTTGTAATTCCGCTATGAATTGTTATTCATAGCATTTAGTGTCAGGGATGTCAATTTGAATGAGACTTATTTTAAAAAATAACACATCTAACCGAATTAATGCAGGTTTGAGAATCCGGCTCGAAGGACCAAAACTGGTCGAGTATCTGGCTCGAAAAGTCAAAAATGAGAACCCGAGTTGAAAAGGCAAAATGAGGAAGTCTATCGTGGAAGCGGGAGGCCGATAAAAGGTCTACACGCGGCAGAAAGTTCTGACACTTTGCCCGTACGTTTATTCACAAAAAGGCTTCACAATGAGTTTACACAGTACTAATACAAAACTTTAACAGATAATAAAATGCACGGTCACAGAAATGTACAAAGAGACACACTCGAGGAGCCGTAAATTCCTCATGCAATGAGGAGGAGAGTCTATAATTCCCCACTTTATAAGTTGTCATCACGTTGACCGCGACGTCATTTTTGTTGGGCTTTCCACGAAACTGAGAACATCTATGCTTACTGAGATTATAATAGCTACTGTTTGAATCGTGTTTTTAAAGGTGTTGCTAACTGGATGATGAGTGATAATCCTCGAGAGTGCGGAAAACGCTATAAGAACGACGGTTCGAGAGGTGCTGCCAAATGATATTCCCGAGTGGCATTAGAGAAAAATGTGAATCTCTCTCGAACAACGTATACGAAGTTGTATTCGAAGTCTTGTACCACTCAGCCAGTCAGCGGAATGGTGGAACGATTGCGTCGACAATTGGAGCCAGCAAACAAATATTTTGAGATTAAGGCATGGATTGATGCTCTACTGTTTGTTTCGTTGACCAACTGTCCGTAAGGAGAAGAGATGCAAAAGCCCTGCGAATATAGTGTACAGCGCTACACTTTGTCAACGAGATTTTATTGAAAATTTGAAGTTATGTCAACGAATATTCCGACAGACTCTGACATACAGGCACGGATTAAAGAAAACATTTATATAGAACTATTTACAAATGTATATATTTGTTATTCTCTGTTAAGACACAACAAAAACATCACTCCGATTACTATACCACACTTTTCACGTTATCGAACGTGCGTGTCTAACACTTTTGTCATATGAATAGATGATAGAACTTATGAGTAACAATCCACCGTCTGAAAGCGGCAAATTTGTAAAATGAAGGCTAAGAACAGACAACACGATATTGCGGCGATGAGGACAACGAAAATAATACTAGCACTGATCAAAATAAACGGGTAACCTAACCGCAGCACCGCGCGTGAAAACATCCGATGTTTCCAAACAAAATCAGGACTATACGTACAGTTCCCTGATAATTTACAAGCCGGGTTCAAATAAAGAATTGTAACGGGATTTCCAATAAGGACTTGACAACTTTTTTTCAAAATAAAATGAAAACCATTTGAGATATTTCAAAAACTTTATTATCCAATAAAGGGGCGGCCAATCGACTGGTCCATTTCTTGAGATAACACGCTCATCAAACTCGTTCTTCAATAAATCGATTGTAACGTGTGCTGTGTGGCTTGTGGCGCCGTCCTGTTGAACCACATGCTGTCCAAGTCCATATATTCCAATTCGGGCTAAAAATAATCGATAATCATGGCGCGATAATAATTGGCGATGCCCAACTCTTGAAAACGCCGTGGAATTGACTGATTTGGATCATTTGCTACGGACGTTTCAACGGCAGTGATATTTTCGACACTTCGACGAACCCGTAGTCTCACTGGCACGACAACATCACACAACGAATATGTAGACTCAAACTTTTTCACTAAACTTGTTAGTGCTTGTCTACTAGGGCGAGAATTACGACCGAAAATCGGAGTTAACGCTTTTAAAATAGCGGCCACCGACTCCGAATTTCTGTAGTAAATTTTTAAGATTTGCAGATGTTGTTCGTTCGTGTACTTCACCATGATGAAAAGGTTATGTCTACTGAATAAACTGACAGTGACAATTCGATGTTAAGTGAAAAGGTGCGTTCACAAACTAAATTCAAAATTGTCAAGTCACTATTGGAAAACCCTTTATATTGCTGTTATTGTAAAGAGACGGCACAAACGGCCTATGTACTCTCCCTTTGTCTAAGGCGAAAAAGAGCGTGATGACGATATGTCCTAAACTGACGAGCCAGTTTTTTTGGTTTTTCTTCAAGAACACATCGTGTCAGTTGTATACAAAATTATATAATAAAATATTTTATTCACACAAGATGTGAGACAATAATAATCCTACATACTCCCACGTGTTATAGAATTTGAAAGCTAAAGATACTGAAATTTAAAAGAAAATGGCATCGGAGTTGAATTTTATGCAGAGTACCGTGACGAATAAAGATGGAGTTATCATAACACATTTATCATATGGTTTATTATTTTACATGTAACGAATTTCAACACCATAGCATTCCTCACACACACATTCAATTGTGGCATAAAAATACACCAACGACTGCACTTGGGAATTATAAAGAGAATATAATTCCTTTGATTGATAATCTTATATCTACTTCAACAAAGGAATTTTCGAGAAAGGTTAAACTACAAATTCACAAACATTCTTTCTTGTGTTACAAAAAAGTAATGGCGAATAGAGTACAAAAATGTCGGTTTAAAGCTCTATTTATGTCTTACCGATCTACTACAATTTTAATACCTACAGCGAAAATGGATTTTATAATATTGTAGATTCACAAAATATGTTGAACATTACAAAAGCATAAGAATCAAGTTATCATTATTAATTATTTAGTTTAATGATTACATTTAAATAAATCATTCTAGCAACTATTCTACTCTGTCATTTATTATACCCTCATAGGGTATAATTGAGTACTCTCTGTGGTTGTTGTTTTCGGAGCATAATGACATATAATTGTCTATGCATTTTTATTTACAAGTATTTCTAATGATATACAAATATCTTTCTAACATATGCTATCTGTCGAATCTTATTATATGTGGGATAAGAGGATTGCATGGATCAGTATACACATTTATGTGCAAATGTACGACAGCATCATTCAAGATCAAATCATGTGTTACGAAAGAAAGAATAGCATTGCTGCAAGAGTCGTGACAAGAATGCCGAAAAGCAGTGTGTAACTAGGGCTGTGCGAGTTGGACGTTTTTAAGAATAGGAAGTACATGTAGAAATACTGATCTCCGTTAGTGCGATTTTAGTACCGATTAACTTATCATTTCATTATTTTTTTATTATGAATTTAGTTATATTTTAGTGCTCTTCCATTATTATCGAATTTTTTAAAAAATTTTATGGAATAATCTATACCACATGTATTGTCTTCCTTGAGTTTATCAGTTACCATTAAAAATCTAAATCTAATGTTTTATATTCAGGATGATAAGAATATAAAACACGTGTGCACATCAGACATACACGTGAGCATGCACTATATTAACATGCAATACACAGATGTCACTACTTGGAATATATAAACGTGTAATACCATTACTTTAAAAGCATGTACACACTACAATATATTATGTCTTGGATAACACTTAAACACTGTACACTTTTTTAGTGTTATATACACATACTAAACCCACTTTTCAGTGCTACAAGAACGTCCATAGTCTACTGCAGTCCGAAAAGGCAAATCTGCTTGGACTAAATGTACCCAATGACGTGATCTCTGAACCAGAGCAGCCGTCTCAATCCCCTGTGCCTAGAATGCAGTCTTTCCTGAGTGTAACACACGACCAGTGCTATCACATGCTTGGCAGTGGATGTCACATGATTGGTCGAGATTTTTACGAGCTGCCAGGTTTAGCACCAGCACTAATTAATTCTGTCTTCTCCAACATGGAGGTGAGTAAGCATTGCCCAAAGTAACATAACTAGATTAGTGATTATGTTTTGAAAGAAAAAATCTCAATGCAGCAAAGTAATCATCTAGGTGCTGCAATAAAACCTTGGACAATTTTCAAAAATACATCATCTTAGGATTGAGGAATTTTTCAAGAAAATAACTGACCAGGCAATTTGATTAGTTCGTCGTTTTACTATTAATGAACGACATAATTTGTCCTAGAACTTATTATGATCAGAAGTTGTAGAACGATATTTTATTTGTGCGAATTTTATATTTCCTCGACACACTTCACAAATGTATATCACTCTTGGCGTAGGTCATACCAGACTACAGGCTGCGACCAATCATTCGGGTATTTATGAAGCCGTTCATATACTCCTGCCCTCCGGCATTTTACGAGAGTGTACTGGTACCTGTTCTAGCGCATGTCTCTACGCACAGTAAGTATTTGTCTCTTTATAGTTACAAGCATACATATATTTACTATATACTATATTATATAGAATTTACATATAATTATAAATATATACATGTATATATGTCTGTTATATATGCTTTTCAGTGTGTGCGTGTGCGTGCGTGCGTGCATGCGTGCGTGTGAGAGGGGGGGGGGATGCATTTAGGCACGTTGTATGTAGCACACCGTGCTTAGGGCTCGCCAGGTCGCCGGGTGTTGATGCAACCTGAGTGAACCGGTTGCATGACCACATCTTGGCCTTTTCATACGCATTTGTGTGCCAAGAGCAATACCGATTAAAAACAACCTCTCTGCACCCGGCCTTGATCCCCCAGGGCCCCGCCGTTAGGCATTACTTACTGGGGGAGGCATCAACTGTTTCCAGCTCTTCCTTCCGCCGTGAAGCCACTTACGTCCTTGCCCTAACCGTGATGTTGGTGATCAGTTACAGGGTTCGGTGAGTGCCTTCCTTCTCCTTTCTTCCTCAGCTCGTTCCTCTTCTTTTCTTCGCAACGGAGATCCTGAATGACCTCCCTCGCAAATTTTATCGTTCAGCTGTGATGCGTTGGCCTAATGTCTGTTCTAAGGCCGCACGATGCGTCTGATATCTAAGGTAGTGAAAAAACACATGTTCCGCGCCTTCGATTTCTTTACAGGTAGGGCATTCCGGAGAGTCTTCACACTTACATTTGTAGAGGTACCCGCAAAAGCACCCGTGTCCTGACAGCATCTGCGTCAGATAGTAGTTTACACTGTCGTGTGCACGATGCACCCACTTGTCAATGTAAGGGATCAGTCGACAAGCCCACCGTCCCTTATCCGATCTATCCAAAACTTTCCGCCAGCGCAGCAGGCTTGTTTGTCTCTTCTGGAGCTTGATCTGGTCTGCCTTCGTCTGCGTATCTTTTCTTTGCTGGTAGATACGTCTTCTTTCTTCCGCGAGGTCTTCAATCGGCATCATCCCAGCAATGACCTTCATGGTCTCCTTAGAGACCGTATAGTATGCACTCGCTACTCGGAGGGCACTCCGCCGGTATACTCCTGCTAGTTTCCTCCGAGTTTCCTTCATACCCAGTCTATCTGCCCAGATGACAATGCCATATGTGATGACTGATGTGACCACAGATACACGCAGCGCTCTTCTACTTTGTTTAGGTCTCTCACATTCGGCATGAGCCTCGACATGGCTGCTCCTACCGCCGCTGCCTTACTGGTAGCGTGTTTCGCCTGCTGATTGTAATTTAGTCGGGCATCGATCATCACACCCGGATATCAGATGGACGGCTGGGATGTGATGTTGTGTTGTCCGATGCGCAGTGTAACTGTTTCGACTAACTTTCTGCCCGTTATTAGGACAGCTTCCGTTTTATGCTTTGCGAGATCTTGTCCTAGATAATCTAGGTACTCTTGACATCTCGCAAAGCAGATATCAAAGAGATTTCTCAGATCTTCCGTGTATTTACCGATAATTACCAGAAAAATGTTGTCGGCTACTGGCGTAACTGCTCTTGGTAGCTTAAGCCTAGAAACGCATGAAGTAGGGTGTCGTACATTATATTCCATAGGAGTGGCCCAAGTACTGAGCCTTGGGGCACCCCTCCGGTCACTTGGTACTCTTTCGGCCCTTCCTCCGCATCGTATTTAAGAATCCTACCTGAAAAATAGCTGGACACCATTTTAAGTAGGTACCCTGGAACCTTCATCTTCGCTAGCCTCCATGATGCGATCCCACCTTGCTGAGTTGACGGTATTTTTAATATCTAGTGCTGCTATTAAGCAGTATTGCTTCTCACCTCCTTTCCATCTTTCGCCGGACATTGCTTCTTTCGCAATACTGGTGATTAGATCGATGGCATGAAGCGTCGAACGGCCTTTTCGAAATCCAAATTGGTTCTTTGACAAGTGTCCCTCGGATACTTCTTCAATTCTACGGTGTATTATGCGCTCCAGGATTTTTCCTGCTGTGTCAAGCATGCAAAGTGGACGGTATGATGACGGTTCGTCCTGTGGCTTTTTCCTCCTGGGGAGAAGAACCAGCCTCTGCTGTTTCTATTTTCTAGGAAAAAACCCTTCTTGAAGACATCTGTTGTACATGTTAAGGAACATATCCGGTGCAGTATTTATAGCTTCCTTGAGTGCTACGTTTGGGATACCGTTCAACCCTGGCGCTTTCACGTTTTTTATCTTCGCACATACCTTGTTCAATTCTTCTCTAGCCACGGGCGGGATCGCCTCTTCCTCGTTTTGTGCGATATGAAAATCGCAGCTAGGCCGCTGTGGGAACGGCGTTTCTACTACCTTCTTGAGTAGTCCTGGACAGGTTGGTGATGTTGTTGTCTGGCTCTTTAGCCATTTGAGAACGACTTTATAGGGCCTTCCTCACGGATCACCATCCACCTCTTCATGGAGCTCCTTTCAGCATTGCTTCTTCCTGTTCTTGATGGCTTTAACCAATTTTGCACGGGCCTTGTTGTACTGGCTTTGCAGCTCTATGAGGTTTTTACCATTCTTCCGTCCGCGTGTTACCGCTCTTCTTGCTGAGATGCACTCCTTTCGGATGGTAGCGATGTTCTCACTCCACCAGTATACCGGTGCATGCTTGTTTTTTGTGCCCTTTTACGACATCGTTGAATCATAAGCCCTAGCGACTTTCTTCATAACCTTCTCAGCTTCTTCTTCAGCGTTACGAGCACTAATGCGACCTGTATCTAAGGCAGCTCTAAAAAGCTCGGCGTCAAATTCTTTTGTTTTCCATCCTAGTGCGTTCGTCTGTCCTGGTGGTGTTCCTATCCTTCCTATCTCCCAGGTGATCACTCGGTGACCGCTCAGGTTGAAGATGTCGTTCACCCTCCAATTTGTACATTGTCGCAATAAGCCAGTACTGACATATGTGAGGTCAACAATTAATGTTTTTCCGTTTCTTTCGAACGTTGGCATAAAGCCTGTGTTGAATAGCTCTACATCAAGGCAGGACATCGCATCTAGCATTTCATCACCTCTGTTGTTGTTCTACTTACTGCTCCATTCTACGTCCCATGCATTGAAATCTCCTGCGATAATTAAAGGGGAATGCTCCTTGACGTCTTTGACTAGTCTGTCGAGGAGATTCGTAAATTGACCTGGGTCTTTGTCTAGTCTCGGTGGGGCATAGCAGCTGTAAAAATGTATGCCACCCAATTTTACTCTTACATAGCCACTTTGTGTGCTATCGGCTGTATCCTGAGACGGGACACATTGCCAAATGGTTGCCTCTCCAGTTACGTTAGTAGCCCACGTTTCTGTAACTCCAGCCTTATATGGATCAGCTATTATAGCCACATCTATTTTCAATTCTCGTACTGTGTCGAGCAGCAAATTATATGCTCCCGCGTCATGGTTAAGATTATGCTGCAGTATTTTCATTGTCATCTTAGTCTTGTCCTCTTTCCGCTAGCCTCATTAAAAGCAGCGCATCTGGCACTACCAGCTACGTGTTTGCAGTGCTCTGCTTGCTTTGCAACCTTGTGCCCAGATCCATCACACATCACGCAGAGTTTGGATCGATCCATTTCTCTCGTGCATTTCTCCGCTATATATCCAGGATGCCAGCATCTGTAACACTTAAGAGGTCGATTAACCACTCTTATCTTACAATTGACAAGACCAATTCGGATTTTATCCGTGTCTCCGATTGCTTTGTGCGCAATCTCGACCGGTAGTCTGACACAGGCAGTGTGGGTTTCCCCATATGCCATTCGTATCGACCTTATTGATTCACTTTTTACAACACCGTCATCACCGATCACTTTTTGAAGTGCCGTTCGTAGCTCTTCCTTGGAGGATGTCTTCTCAATATCTGTAATTTGCAGCTCTAGCTCCTGAGTGCTGCATACGATATCAGCTTCTTCTTTCAGTACCTCGTCCATTTTCTTTCGAAGAGGCTCCATCTTATCACCCACTTTTCTGTTCAAAACGATCAGTATTTGACCAGAAGCCGTTCTGCGCACTTTCTCGAAGTTGTCTTCGATGTCTTCCAGGCATTTCTTCTTTGACCTTTTTAAGGATGTCCACGTAGGATTTCTTCGGTTTAGCACTTACCAGAAGTGCATTTGGTAAAAACCGTGGTCTTTGTACCTGCTCCACTTTCTTCTTGACTTCCTTTTTTTTCTTCTGCACCTTTTTCTAGGCCTGACTATCCTCGGATTCTCTTTCGTCTCATTGTTCACGAGCAGGTTTCTGCTGCGGCACTGTAGGTAGCGTTGTACCACATTGTTTCAGCGATCCCTGATGCTGCTCAATAGAGGGTACCATTTCCTGCTGGTTTGCTCGTTTATTACGTCGAAGTGCCTCGGTGCTGGGTGGTGATTCCGCCTTTCTTTTTGGCGTGCCTTCAGTAGAATTCAGTAGGGATTTTCCTACTGGCATATAATGCAGCTCTTTCTTAACACCTAATAAGTGTTAAGCTCCGAGGATTAGTTAGTACAGCTACCTTGGCAGCCTGATCCTTTGACATTGCACTTTTAAGGCTCTTATGCGCTATTTTTACCTTTCTCGCAAGGCCACGCGTGTTGTTGTTGGCTGTTCGCTATTGCTTGTCCTCCAACATTTCGAGGAGCTTTTCTATAGCTTCCTCGAATCGTTGCAACTTGTCTGTGCAAGAACTTTCATGTGGCCACCGAGGCTTTCACTCAATCGGAACCGGTGGTAGGATTGAGCTCACATGGGGGTTTACCTACCTGGAGTATATTGTTGTTCAATGTACTCTTCATCGTTGGTTTATTTTCGGAGCTCCTACTCCTATTCCGTAACCCTGGACAGGGACCCATACCAGGTGAGCCCCGCATTGCGTGTGTGTGCGTGTGTTGTGAGCTTGGGTCCGTGTGTTCGCTAGGCCTAAGTAGCTGTACGCTGCAGCTACCCCTGCGGGACAAATGAGCCGCGCGTGTGTGTGTGCGTGCGTGTATGTGTAAATATTTACAAATATCTATATAATTCATTTGCAACGGAATATTCTTATATAATATACAAGAATGGTTTACATATTCCGTACACGACATTTATAATGTGCAAAAAAAGTAACGTGTATGCGTGCGCGTACACACTACACGTAACATACACACATACATTCCAAGAAGGAGCGGATACGTAATACGCTGTGCAGCACGTAATAAAGTCATCCTCGGAAGGATCAAGGGGGTGACAAACAAGGGCCAGTTAGCCATGAGCAGCAAGGATGATGAAACTAGCTAGACTGAACTTAATAATAATAAAAAAATACATGTGTGTGACACTTGAAACATCAAGATCCTTTGGGTTACCTCCACTCACTCAGAGAAGTGTATATGGATATGGAGCGTCCTACTGAGCTAGACCTCGCAGCTACGAACTTATCTAACTTTTATACATTAGAAGTGGAATATGTCCAAAGACAAAAAAAGATTGCGGATGCTGCACCATCAGGTGACGCCAGAAACCTTTAGCAGATGTTGTTTGGATCAAAAGATAAAGATTACAGGAGCTAAGTAGAAGTAATTAAGCAAGTTGCAGGTTCAGGAGCAATTTCTCTACCAGAATTTGATTCCATGAAAGTGAATGCTGATCCTAGAATCAAGTGTATGACCGCCGAACTATGCCTCGGCTAACAGCTATTGTAGGACAGCTCATTTATAATAGCAATGATTGCGAAGGTCAAGTGCAAGAATCTCTTTGGCTATCTTAGATAGCCCACTCAGGCATCATTAGAAAGTGTTGCAACAGCAAGTGGTACGGCTGGCAGTGGAATCACATTAGTCAGGATCAGAGAATATGTATGGTGATTGAAGGACTCTGATTAACTGCAGATGCATGATTGAAGCTCCGATCATGGTATGAAGCTTTTGATGGTGGAGCACTTGTGGGTAGTCGCTAGGGACATTGTTCGAGAACGCGTGCAAGCTTCATCACTGGATTACTACAAAGTTACCAGACAAACCAATAATATATAATACTTGTTTTATGCAAGACTTATGCAATATTGAAATAACTTAGTTTTTAGGATTTTATCTTAAAAACTGATTTATTTAAACACGGGAATAAACGAATACCTTAATCAAAATATTTTCCTGCGAGTTCTATTACCTTTTTTCACCTTTCTGTTAAAAAATGGATTTCATGATTTTCTTTTCTTGATGGAGTTGATCCAATATACATAACAAATTGCCGCCCTTCTTTGACATTATGAAAGTGTATATAATTTAGAGCATGTTGCACAGTTAATAATGTACAAGAGCATACATTGAACCATTATAATTCACTAAATCCAAAATTTCAGTGTGCCAACGGCTCAGTGCCAAGTGGCAGTATATAACCAGGCTCTACGAGTCAGGCAACCTGGATGAAGAAAACACAGACACCCAAGAAGTGATAGACGATATGCTGAATAGAAATTTAACCAGGGACTTTGTGGACGTGCTAAAGGTTGCCCTGGTAGGTGGCACTGCCAGTGATGCTGCACCGCCAGACACCATGGAGCAAGACAGTGGTAGTATGATTGTCGACCCGCCTTTATCTCGCGGAAACAGCATCGTGGCGGAGGTGGTTAGTGAGCTTGGCGCCTTTGTCTTGCGTCATCCGTCCACATGTCACAGTGTTGTCCTCTGCGTCCTAGGGTGAGTGTATTAATAATAAATATTAATTTTGTTTATAAAGCTCACCTGAATTCGAGTACCGGTCTAATCATCCAATAATCGTTTTTTTTTTAATTTCTTTTTTCTGAATAAAATTTGTTTTATTACACCCAAATATTTATTAAGTTAATATTCATGTAAGTATAAAACCTTTAATTTATATGCTTTAAATAATTATGCTACAGAAGGGATCATTAATCAATACTCCAAACTGAATATTGCACTGCTCGAAATATCGCCATGGATGTCCACTCTGTCACCTTGGCCTACTTGATTACACACCGAATCAATAATTTATTCCGTGACCCCTAAAGGGGGGCAAGAAGAAACTGGCATGCGATCGTGGAGGTGCCAAATGGCACGGACGGGCTGGACCTGGTTTACCGATTCTACGCTCAATATGCGCGCGATTTGCTAACTACGCAGAAACTTATAATTATGGTCGGTGCAATACATATTGATGGACATTGTAGCATTGTTCATAAAAATTGGTGAATATGATATTACGAAACGTAATATAAGTTATTGGCAGTATAAGGAGATGGAAAATGAGGGTATTATCTTTAAACACTGAAAAAATGTTCTTCGTGAAGAAACTTTTGCATCTTAGTTGCTTTGTTGGAGCAATTGGCGAAGCAACTGATTTCAGGAAGACATACGAAGCAACTAAGATGCAAAAGTTTCTTCTCGAAGAATATTTTTTCAGTGTTTAAAGATAATACCCTCATTTTCCATCTCCTTATACTCGCAATAACTTATATTAGGTGTCGTAATATCATATTCGCAAGTTTCTATGAATAATACCACAATATACATCAATATGTATTACACCGAGCATGATTATAAATTGCAGCAGTTTGTAAATCACACGCATGACCAGCGTATAGTCGGTAAACCAGGTCCAGCCGGTCCCTGCCACTTGACACCTCCACGATTGCATTCCACCTTCTCCTTGCCCCCCTTCAGGGGTGATGGAACAAATTATTGATTCGGTCTGTACACTTAATAGCTGTTTTGGAACATTGTATTATGATTCTTTAAATTTTTGCGTATGGTATAACCTACAAAGAGTATCATAGCAACAGTGTTACCAAACAATTTTGCAAGTCTCAGGACGAGATTACGAAAAATTGAACCAAGAAGGTTACAACATACTGCCCATATTGTATTATCCAGTCGCATTTATGTTTAAAATGTTTTAATACAATGTATCGGCAGAATAGAAGATTTGATAAAAATTAATCTTATATTTTTAATCTTCCAGTTTAAATTTTTGGTTATTAACTGGTACCTTTACCTTAAATAGTGCCCATTTTATTTTAAAAAACCTTTTTATTAACGATGATATTAAAAATTCATTAACCGTTGATTTAACTTTTACTATTATAAACATTGAAGCATTCTGATTACTGTTGATAACTGCACCGCTATGTAAGAAATGATCTGTGGTTACATATAATCATTGCGACGTTCAATGTGTTAATGGATAATAATCCCAACATTATGCAATTACTTATCTCTTTCAAAATGTATATATTTTGTAGAAAGTAAATGGAAAATACAATATTACAATAGTTGAGATGTAAATTAGAAAAGAATTTATTAAATGTATAAAATATCAGTTTTAAAGATAAGAAATCTACCATGCCTACATGTGGAATTCAATAATCTACTTTAATCCTGTGAGGTACACATAGTGTCCCAACACGTTATGATGTGATTACGAATTTGCAGGTGGAGTAAAAAATTAATATTAGTATTAAAGTGGTTACTCCTACATACTACAAAAAAAATATTACACAGAAATGTGATGTACAATTTTAGACATGTAAGGAAATTTTACAACAGCGACCTATACATTTTGTTTTCCTTTCATTTTCTCATTTACGTCAGATCATTATCAACTAATAATCTCTTAAACAATAAAATGTAAATTCGAAAATGTATGTAGGATTGAAACACTGGTGATTTACGAAAAATGCAATTTATTCGATAATTGTGTAATATAAAAATGTCGAAATCAAAATAAAGCATGTAATCACATCAGGCGTTGCAAAAGAACTGCCTCTCTCGCGTCGTTGTACGTCATTTAGCAATACATAGGTAATCGCTCGTAACGCGTAGGCTCGCAGGAGGCTCCAAAATTCCACCTGCGACCGACCATACACGGTGTCTCACTCATTCGCTCGATGCTACATGTATTTGCATGATCTTTTGTCTGTCAAATTCTACTGACACGTTACAATATCATTTGTAACAGATGACACTGTATCGTGACAGAATATTCAATCATCCATTGGTGCGGTATTATATTATTATATTATATTATTATATAACATAATTATATTAAAAAACGTTTTGTTCAGAATTGAGAATCTTCTTATTGATTTATTAAATCACATTTTAATCACACTTGCATGATCCTTATTAAGCTTTTGGTTAGGTGTAATATGAGAACATTAAGATAATTATAAATTTTTTACAAAAATTAAAGCTGATTCTATCAATCCTATGGGATGAGGCTGTTGCTGTTATCCAGTGAGAATTTGTGTAGAATAGAACAAACCAAAAAATATTTTATTAATTTTTCACCATTAAATGTAACTTAATAATATTCTGTGTAGCATAATAAAATAAAGAAGTTAATTATATAAGTAATAGAAAGAAAAGAATAGAACTGTATTTTATCTCTATAAGATGAATAGATCTCAGAAATATGAGCTGATCATAGATCTACAACTCAGTAGATTATTAACTACAATTAACTTCTATTTTAAGAACAGTTCTACAGAACGTTCTCCACTGAATACAAGTGGCAAGGAATCTCCTTTCTCCTTGGAAGACCGATAGAATCAGCATTAATCTTTGTAAATAGTTTCTAATTATCTTAATGGTTTCACACCTCATCTAATAAATAGATTGATAAGATCATACAAATGTAACGAAAACGTCATTTCATGTATCGATGAGAAGCTGCCAATCCCGTTCTTTGATATTATCTCTAAAAAGAGTGAGAACCCTTTCCTTCGGTTACCCTAATTAAATTACCTGGCATTCATTTAAGAACAAGGATGAATATTGTTGGTTAACTATAAGAGCTTAGTAGAAGTAGCAAATTTAGTATAGCATATGTGTAATAACAACTGATCATTTATTCTCATAATGCTCAGGGCACTGGCATGGAACGATTCCAATGCCAGTCTGAAAGCAACCATGTTGACTGGTCCAGTTGTGCGAGCACTAGCTGCTGATGATAGCCTGACACCTGCGATGGCGGCACACATAATGGTTGCAGTCCTGCAAGGTCTGCAGCTGCACGGGCAGCACGAAGCTAATCAGGGCTCCCTGATAACTTTAGGTGCTCAAGTTTATGAGTGCCTAAGGCCAAAGTTTCCCAGTATAATTGAGGTCATGCAGCAAATACCTGGTGTAAACCCTGTGGACCTGCAGAGATTCGATGAGAAGATGGCAGTGGTCAGCATGAAGGGGAACAAAGTTGAGAAGGGGAAGAAAGATCTCTTTAAGAAGATCACAAATCAGGTAATTATATTTTACTTTTACTTTGTGTTCAGGTTGATTTATTGAGGATTAGGATTGTTATGCTTGTGTAGTTTATTGTTTTAAAGCTATATAGTGTTTTATTTAACCTTTAATGCTCCAAGTGTTCCTCTCATGCACCACCTGAATTACATTACTTCTGAGACTACACTCAAAATTATATTTCTCCTGAGATGAATAAAGATTGTGTTGAATGATTTTAATATTATTATTTACACGTCATTGTAACATGTAAAGTCTGACACTTAAAAACTTGCAAGTTGAAGTGTGATGAGAATAAGTTAGAGTTGCCTGTTGATATTCGCAATTAAAAGTCAGAGCGTTAAGGATTAAGCTAAATATCGTAATTATTTCTGTTATTAACCCTTTGAGACTTCGTTCGATTAAAACGATTGTTGTAGATAGAGGACTTGTTTACGTACCATGTGATTTTTGTTTGTTTTGTAGTACGAAATAAATACATTTACTAAACATATAAGTCCACAGTTTATATTAGTAATATTTGTTGATTACATATATATGTCCGTCGCGCTGATGAATTTTGCGGAGCACATATATGTATCTATAGCACTCAAAGAGTAAAATATACGAGCAACAGGAGTTCTTATGATTTAACAGCATGCATTTAATGATACGGCAAAAATATCTTAAGGTTATTTTGAAGAAGATTCCATTTAGCTATTTGTTATAATATTTAATATTAATCAAGGGAGCTCAGCGAAACACCTTGTTGTGTAATTGCTTCATTACTGTGATATAAACTTGACTGTTATATCTTGATACAAGTTGATTTTATCAACTTTTTACTTTTTGTAAAAACTTTATTATTTTGTAACACTTTATTTCTAAACGCAAAATTGTCTTTGACTACTTCAATTGATGCAGTTTTTTGTGCTCCACATAAAAATACTAATATACTTATGCCCTAAACTTATTTATGACGAAATTATCGAGTTACGAAACTAAACATTCTCTGAATTATTTTGGACTCTGCAAGTATTCCAGAGTACCTAGATACGATATTTTCCATTACAATGTTTGTAAAAATTACACAGTTACCAAAACTAGTCACTGTAAGATTAAGATTACTACAGTAATTCACTACGCGTGTGTGATTGTTTGTCGGCCAAGTGTTTCGAAATCATGGCATTTATGAATAGTGAAGTAATTGTTCATTATGTTTAGTAAGTGCAATCGAAATGGTACTGAGGCTGGAAGACTGTATCAAGAGACATATACCACTGAGCAACAGCCCTCACATTCATATTTTTAGACACTGGAGGCCAATTTACGCCAATACGACTCCTTCCACAAACCAGAATGAGATGCGCTGAAACCAATCTTTGTAGATGAAGGTAGTAAGATAGCAGCACTGGCAAATGTCGAATTAAATTCACATGCGTCCATGAGAGATCTGGCTAGAAAATGTGGAATTTCATAATCCTCACCTTAATTGGACAAACACTACAGCCTGGGGATAAAGTCCGAAGAATGAACTGTTGCCAATATTTTTTACTGTTTATTCAAGAAAATGAAAATTTTGTATTCTAAATTCTCTCGACAGACAAGGTGACATACACAAACAATGGCATTTTCAATTGATATAATGAACATACATGATCCGTTGAAAATCCATGCCTCAAGAAAAATATTAACAATCATGTATGGTACAGCGTAAATGTTTGGTGTAAAATTTTTGACAAATGTATGAATGGTCCAAATTTTTTTATTGAAACATTCTCCAGTTGAAGGTACCTAAACTTTCTGGAATCCAACTTACCAGTTTTCTTACACAATATAGAAATTCCGTTAAGTAAACGAGACATCATGGGGTACTTTTAACACATTGCGTACGGCGCTCTGCTTCCGCGACGCGCTTACGAGGTCCACATATTTTTGAGCGCACTAAAAACACTTTATACGATGCATATATCCACTTTTTTAATTCACATTTGGTAGCAGATATTCACATAAAGTATTCGTAAATATTACTATATATCCTTTAAACATCTTTTACACTTTTTAAATTTAAAAAAATTTTAATTATTTATTTTACAAGTTTAAATAATCTTTTAGCGTATGATACCGAGTGAAGCATTCTCCCTTGTGCAATAGTATCTTCTTTCGCTCGTTTTTCCATTGGACAGACAGACTTTACATTTTTTTGTTGGGAGCTTCTTTATTCCATTGCCTATAAGGAAATAATTTATAAAATATGATGCACAGAGACACTGAACTACAAATGGACCTATTAATTTGTTCTATGATCCCTCAAAGGGGGCAATGAGAAGCTAGAATACGACCGTGGCGGTGTCAGGCGGCTGGGGCCAATTGGCCCAGATTTATAGACTGTGATCGACACGCGTGCTATTTACAAACTGTGCAGGAATGTATAATTATGGTTTTTATAATGCACATTAACATATTTAATTGTATTATTCATAGAAACGTGAAAATACAACATCATAGAGCCTTTAACATTTATCAATTAAAAAAATTAAATCAAGTAATTGTGCGAGGACTTATTAATTGTTACTTTTCAGAGCTATAATGCACTTTTTCAGAATTGTAAAATGGTTCTTTTCAGAGTTATAGCACGGTTCTCGATTGAACTAGAATTTATTTTACATTGGAAGAATCGGTCAAGCAATTAATGTTAGGAAATCATTATCTGTAATAATTCCGATGCAAAAGTTTCTTCTTGAAGGGCATTTTTCCAATTTTAAAAAATACTTTGTTCTTTTCCCACCTTTTTAGACTATCAATAAGTTATATTAGGCTCAATAATGTTGTATTTACACGCATGTATGAATAACACAATTAAATATGTCAATGTGTATTGTAACAACCATGATTATACATTTCTGCGCGGTTTGTAAACAGCGCGCGTGTCGATCACAGCCTATAAATCTGGGCCGATTGGCCCCAGCTGCCTGACACCGCCACGATCGTATTCTAGCTTCTCCTTGCCCCCCTTGAAGGATCCCAAAACAAATTAATAGGTCCGTCTGTAATATAATGGCTATACTGACATTTTCTTTTCGCTAACCATTTGTTAAGGGGATACGCAAGGCTTCGTTACCCTGATAACGTAACAAGAAAGTCTATTTTTAGTTACTTAAATCGTCGATTGAGTCGACGAAACCTGAAAATGAGATATCTCCTCTCCCGGCCACAACGTTCGAATTGCTAAAGACGAGATTTCTCGTCTCCGGTACGCAATGTGTTAATAAGACGATGCTCCAGCATACAATTCACAGCTAGTTGCCAGTGTAACCAACCACCGAACCTTTTTGAAAGATACCGGCGCGGCGGTTCGTTTTTGTATGTTTCTATAAATTCCGATGAGCTCGGGCCTCCGAGCTTCAGATGACTGCAGCGAACTTGGCAGGATTCAGATAACGACATGTTATTTTTAGTTAAATGATCGAGCATAGTTTATTCAAGAAATATGATGTGTACTACAACAAATCCACCGTTACTCTCTGAGTCGTCACAAACAAAGGAAACGCGTGGAATTACAACGCAATGATTCGTATCCTGTGCCCCTAGAACAAAAATATAACGCGGATTGCCGCGTTCGCGAGTCGGTGTAATAACCGCCGTTATGATTTCGCGTACTAACGGATAGAGCTGCAGCTCGCAAAATGAAACGCAATGTCTCCTGTTTATAAAATGCGCGGATCTTTCAAGATGTTTTCCCTCCGCTTGACTTCTCCCTGGTGGCTAAATATAGTCGTTACGATCCGAATCCTCGCGATCAAGGTTATAAGTCTATTATCAGCGTTTTTACAAGACGACACGAATGAGGACTGCCCCTTGTCGCGTGCTCTCTGGTTTCCCCCTTGAAACCAGGAGCGACAAAACGGCGGGCGTAATGCTTGGGTCGATCGAAGAAGCCTATAATGACTTTCAAGAATACAAGAGCCCTTCGAGTTTTCCGGCTCCCGAAAATTGACTTCAGCTCAGCTCTGTCCAGCTCGTTTACGGGACCTGAGCTGACGTGACTGGAAAACCGCAATTGCGGGGGCAGGAGAGTAAGGCCTCAGGGTCAGTCTCCTGCAGAATATCCGGTCAACATACGTGGGTTCGGCGATCCGCAGATCGAGCGTTCCCACGACGCCCGAATACGCACCTAGGATTATTCGCGTGCCGTCTGGGACGGGAGTTCGTTTAGTGCGAACGGTCGCTGACGATGGCCAATGATCAGCGATTCATAATCCGCTAGGAGCATCGGCAAACACCGTAAAGAGCTGGGCGAGTTTTTCGCGAGATGATCGAGTCACAAAGCTATACCGCGACATCGCACCGCGTAGAGCCGATCGGGCGCTGTACCACCTGAACACACTTTGCCAGGCACAGCGAAAAAGCCAAATCCAAGACAAGTAGGGCACTGTAATGCTAAGTCGTCTCAGATGTGCCGCGTGGGCCGGCAAGAATAGTCGGGTATGAGTAGTACTCTGTGGCCCTTTGGCAGTTCCGCTAACCGTCTCAAATCCCGGTTGTTATCGATTTATATGTTGTTGCGGATTATGAAGCTAATAATAATTAATCCGTATTCGGGAGTATCGTGTCCGAATGCATGCAAGACCTTTATTTATATAGTAATTCCCGTGAAGCGACTGTGCCAATGTGCACAATTTAATTCTCCCATGAAATCGGAACAATTTATAACTGCGTAAGCAGCAGATTCAGTATGATGCTTTGTGCTTATGCTTTTGTGCAATGCTTTATGCTTCTTAACCCTTTTAGTGCCAGGCGAAAAACCGATGCCTGTGCAAAGATAACCGGACATATTGGACGAATTTACAAAGGTTTCGAAAAAAGCTCATAAAAACCTAACTCAAAATGTTATTTACATAATTCAAAAAACAACGTATCACGGAAGGTACGGAGAATAAGGTAATGGCAATAGTTTTATAAATTTATTTTCAGATCAAGTTCTCTCGCAATGCGAATAATAAGGCGAATATTCGATTGCGCAATGATATATTGTCACTGGCACTTTTCGCGAGTGTTGCGAACGACGATATATCGTCGTCCGGCACTAAAAGGGTTAAACACGTCTTTACTATTCAGCCACCAGATTAAAAGTGCCACTCTTGTGCGCTGTATCGACATCCTTCGATCGGACGATCTAGACAGGGTTTAACGCATGCGCATGAGACCGATGATCAGAGAAGACATGCTTCCGACGGGCCACAAGTATTGATGTATGTAAGACCGTTCGTACGGTTACACCAACATTTAAATAAAACTTGTGGAGCGAAATGCATTGGTACACATGGGCCGATATAGATACCGTGACTACTTTACCTTACATCCATCGACTTCTTTTTATGGCGATCTCTAAAAGATAAGGTGTATTTGCACTTCAGTACTAATCTTGAAAAGCTCCGATAACGCATTCAGTAAGAAATATCTAAAATTACAGAAAGTGATATCAGGAATGTGCTGCGCATCGTCAAGAAGCAGATGGAAAAGTTCTTGAACTAAAATGCACAACCAATCAAACATTTGTTGTAATGTACGTGTTCTGGAACACTTATTGAGAGACCAAAATAACTCAGAGAACTTTTAGTTTCGATAACTTCTTAATGAATACCTTTTTTATGTAGAATATAAGAAACTGCATTGACTGATGCGGTCAAAAACACAGGTTTCCATTAAAAAGAAAATGCAGTTACATTTTTCTCATGCACCAATGCATAAAAAAGTATTAAATTAGTTGAATATTATGGACTATCGATACCATTTAAATTTTACTTGTAAGATCTATCCCCAACCATTTAGAAGATAGAACCTGCTTCAGTTTCGTAAAACTCCCTGTTTATCATCTTATGATAATATTAATTCTAAATTCTAATAAACGTTTTATTTGTATTGTTGCAACGATTTACTTTAAACTATGAAGTTAATTTCATTGATTTCTAAGGAGTAGTTCATGCTACAAGTGGGCTAAGGAGCAAAGCAGTTAACAATTGCGTGGTTACAAGATAAACTTCAGGTTTATGTCGCGTTGACACGAGGATAAGTAAGGTAGATGTCATTATGAGTCATAGGAAAATGAGCAACAACCATGCGGGTCCTGCGTTGTGAATGCTGTAAATCGCGATTGTTATATTTGCCACATAGTCCACCTGTAGGATACATTAGTTTTTTTTAACCAAGCTTTGAAAATACAGTTTAAGAGGAACTTATTTGTGATAGATAATTTTTTGAATATTATATGTATCACATAATAGAAAATCATTGTGGCATCACGGACAATGCTTGTAAAACTTATGTGGTATTCAATGTGTTACAGATTATTCCGTTTTGCTTATTACTCACTGGGAAGGTTCTCCAGTAAAATTTGACTCTTGAATTTATTATGGTGTAGTGCTTATGAATTAGAGAAACTCACAAACACAGAATAGCATATCGTATTTCTCCCCCCACGAAAACGTTTCTTTGTTATAAACAATCAGTCGTCGTGTTTATTTAATTTATTTCTGTACATATTTTTATAGAAATTCTCCCACCATTCGTACTTTTTGTTGTACATTAAGCATAATGTGTATTATACTGCCTTAGTTATGTACTATTCAAAAAAGTTTTGAGCGTATTATTTTCGAGTTAGGTCTGTATGCTTACATTTCAAAATGTTGTCCTTTGTTTGACATATTCCGAAATTTAATCGCCACCTAATTTAGTACAGACGGACCCATAAATTTGTTCCGATACCCCTCAAGTGGGGCAAGGAGAAGCTGGAATGCGACTGTGGCGATGTCAGGCGGCTGGGGCTAATCGGCCCAGATTTATAGACTCTGAGATCGACACACGATATATTTAATTGTATTATTCATACATTCGTGCAAATACAACATTATAGAGCCTAATATAACTTATTGATAGTCTAAGAAGATAGGAAAAGAACGAAATATCTTTTAAAATTGGATAGCTGCCTGACCCCGCCACGGTCGTATTCCACGTTTTCCTTGCACCACTTGAGGGGTCACGGAACAAATTAATGGGTCCGTCTGTACACATTTTACTTCAAATAATGAAATGCATCAAGAGTCCTTTGCATCAGCTCTTATCTTAAATCAACTGAAATGATAATAACCTGCTTATTGATCCAACCTATTGTCAAACTATATTTTACACAAAACAACAAACATTATTACATTACTTTATGATGCAGCAAATAGAAGTCATTAGTTTTATATTTCTTGTGTATGTTATATACACATATCAATTATAAAATCCTTTTCTCTCTCATATAAAAAAATATATAAAAATATTGTACATTTTTGTAAAGTGTTTGTAAATTTATATTTGCATGTTTTTTTGTAGTTTTTATTTGTAGAACAATGTAATGAAATTGGATCATTTAAAATTAAAATGTCTTGTATATGTCTTACGCAGTCAAAGGTTCAATCTGCTATATATAGGCATTTTGCTCATAGGAATATTGATAATTCTTCCCTTTCACAGCTGATCGGCAGGAGTGTGGGCCAGCTATTCCGCAAGGAGGTAAAAATCGACAATTTGCCACGCATTGAGGTGCTTAAGAAGCCACAAGCAGTACGTGTCGATGAGATCTCCAAAAACGCAAGTGAGAGTGGTTTCATGGCACTATTCGCAGGACCCACGTAGCAGAGATCAGTGGAGACCCGCATCCTGCACAGCTGGTCCAACTCAATAATCGATTATAAGTTATTATGAAGAGGAACTCCACGGAAAGAATTGGCATTTCTACGCTCCAAAGAACAATGTTTCGTTTCGGTGCACTATTTATTTTTGAACTATTTTCTTGCATTTTTTAATATTACTCGACAAATAGAGATATAACATGTTTTGATAAAAGCAACGTTTTTAAACATGTTGGCTGCTGAAGATATTTGAGTGATTCTATCTCTAACGTCAAAGAGAGATTGTCCACATTAGAACAATATTATAAAAAAATATTATACAATATTTTATCTATTCTAATATTACTTACATTTACATAATTATAAACGTTAATGTAACGTATTTTACGTATTTTTATTAAGTTCGTTTATACTGGTTCATTATGACCAATTTGGCACCACTGAAAGTCACAATCTCAATCATTTTCAATTATCGTGGTAACCAATGTGTTAACTGACTAATTAATTGGTTTGCGAATTATTCACACGGATAGGATTTTATTAGTGCATGTAATAAATTGATTGTGAATGTTCATGTGAGTAAAATATGTCAAAGAAAGCAACGAACAAGCAAACAACGTATATGTGGATATGTACGAAATATACAGGATATACACGAAAGAGAAAGAAAATATGACTGTCGTTGATGCACAGCATCAGCATGGTTCTCTTTTCTTTATTTTGTTAAAAAGAAAGCACAATCACAGAGTCTACGGTTAATGAATATAGTTATGAATAGTACTTTGATGGCCTCATATTTTGCACAGTGGCTATTATTTGGCACCGTTGTCTGTTGCGGTTCTCACGCTTTGCTTAATTCCTCAATACTTTATAGTGCAATTACGATACATTCTTTGAATAAATTGCGTTGTATTCATTTGTATAATTTAACCCTTTCAGTACCTTAGAGCCGATTTATCGACTTTATAAAACATTAAAATATCTTCATTTTTAGAAGAAACAAATAAATTTTACCATGTTCATGCATGGCTTAAGGCAAAATCCAAGTGTTATTTAGACGGAGAAAAGGGGACAGTCGAAGTGTTACTAGATACCTGAAAAATCGCATTTATTCAAGGTTTTTTTGGACGATACACGGAAAAGTTACTATACTGTAAGGGTTACATCTATTATATAATCTTAACCTGTCTTATTAAATATTTATCAAAGCAGTGACAGGCAGCGTGATTACGTCCGTGTGCTAGTGGCCGTCAAAGTGTTAGTATCAAAAGGGTTAAAGAAATAAGTAGTGTACCGAAGTGAAATTCCTATTCGGAATTTTGTGCATTTTTTCGAGCCTGGAGGATCCTTTCAACGCGTTTCCTCTCGGATCATCGGAGAATGGACGGGCCACTAATCGCATTCAGTGTGGGATGAAATAATGAAATAAAAGTGCTTAAACTTTCCCGGCTATCCAAGGATTCTTTGGAATAGCTAAAACTTGTAAATACTAAGGACCTTGCATGAGGCAATTTCAAGCTAAGCCTGTGTGTGTTACAGTTAACGTTGTTTATGTTCAGAAAGAGTCGTTTCATAATCGTGAATTGCGCAAACACTTCGAGATATCTAGAAGCTTGTAAACTGTTTAAATGTTTCGAAGGTGTTTCCAAAGTTAAAATGATTCGAAGGTGCTTCGAAAGTTAAAATATTTGTATAATGTTTTGAAAACACAAATGTTTCAGGTGTTTTGAAAATTTTAACGTTTCGAGATTGTTTCGAAAGTTTAAATGTTTTGAAGGTGTTTCAAATGTTTGAAATAAACACTTCTTGTGAGTCTCGATCGATTGAAGAGGTACATCGAGCTTGATCTCTTGGATATTAATTTTGCCTTTATTTCGATCTCTCAAATATTGATAACGCCTAATATTGTAGAAATCAATAATAGAATCACTAATTTGTCAAATTGATTGCCTTCGTGAACAAGAACTAGAGAAAATCAATTTGAAATTGAGAAATTGAAATGATTGATTTGAAAATTGAAGTCTAATAGATTTCATTATTCTAAAATAAGTTATCTAATACATACTATTGCATGACAAAAATCAATTATTTAAATTCTTAAAACGTTTGAATCATATTATTGCAACTATTTACTTCTTAGTATGGAGTTTATGTCACTATTAAATTACTTAGGCATTAAACCTAATAATTAAATAAATTTATTTTATATATAGATGTTAAGCGCTGATTTGCATCTGATATGTAACTGATATGTAAAATTTGTAACTCGAGTTGATCAATTAAATCTCTTGGTTCGAGCAAATATTGATGTACTTCTCGATCGGCTGGCAATCGAGAGACTCGATTATGTAACACACGAGAAAATGCAAGATGTTATTTTGTACATGGCGAGTATTATTTAACATCCTAATTTTAAAGATAAGTTTTCACGTGACAGTAAAAGTTATAACCTTCATTGTTATGACATTATGACACATATTGTGACAGCATTATATGACATAAAAAATATCTGTTACAACAATGTCATTAGTAATTATTGCATTATTGATATTATGACATAAATGTCATAACAACAAATCACATACCACAATGTCTAGTTTTTATAATGATAAAATGTATAATAATAAAAGCCAAGATCGAAGTTACAATATTTCATGGATGGGGACCCAGACTTCAAATTAGGCAGCCTAAATTCAAATCTCATATTGGCTCTGGAGACTTTTTTTGTGATATGTATACTGTAATTTATAGATTTATTGTCTTATCTATTAATTTATAGATGATTAATAATTTATAGGACACAAAAGAACAAAGTTAACAAATCCATTTAAACCTGCAGCTATTGTACACCACTATAATAATCTTGCTTTAGGTCATATTTTACGACGATGCACTGCTATTACCGCTATGCTTTAAATGATACTTTGGAACAGAAACCGATATAATGGTTTACTTGCGTTGAAAATCGTTTACATCATTTGTATAACATGGATGTACCTTTTATATTCTAATTCCCGTTTCTTTATACGAAAGTATATAAAGGTGTTATAACCCGTATAGTTAGAACTTTAGATTACCGTAAACATGAGTATATATAGTGGAAAGTATTAGATATTGATGACCATACTAATGTTTACGTTTTGTCTGTGGTCGAGTGGTAACTACTGTACAGGTGCAGTAGCATGATTTTCTATTTCATTTTATCAGAGCTAAAAGATTAATCCTTAATATAACACAAAAAAATTGTAGAAATTTCATGCAAATGTATTGTTATAAATTTCTAGAATTTTTCTGAGAAATTACAGATCCATTATTTTGATAAATTTTTTATTTTTTGTATTAAAACTATCAGTTCGCGATCAGATAACTTTACATGTTAGTACCCAAAATCAATGAAAATAAAAAAATCATACTTTACTGTCAACTGAAAACATACTTTTAAAATGAGAAGTACAGGTGCTTTAGACTATAGAACGTGATTGTCGCGTATCATTGAATAGATGGTATTGACAAGAATAACGAGAAACATCCATGCTCTAAAGGAAAGGCCACGTGAGCAAAAAAGTCAAAGAATGGAAATAAAGGAGTCAGGTCGAGTCTCTCGGCTATACGTACCGGGAAATTACTTACGATTTGTACGCTCTGCACTTTCTTCATTTTGAAATCGAGCACACGGTAATTTAAAACTGACAAATATGCAGGCTAATATTGTGTTTCTTACGTATAAATAATTTTTTTTACACTACATGCTCGAATAAATTGCGGCCTGACTGCGTTACCGTCATTGCTTTTATTTACCTTTTATTTCTTTTGCTCCCTATAGATAATCCTAAATGCACGGTATTCCTTCTACCTCTCAATTCATCTATCTGGCCTACTGAAATTGTCAGATAGAAATTCATTAAACAACTTTTTAATCCAGTTTGATACGGTTTTTTTCCCATGAAATCCAAATTTAATGGTAGTCCTTTCTCTCTGAAGCCTATACGGATCTTTTCTTGATTCACCAATGCGGATCGAGATTTTTCTACATAAATCGTGTTATTTTTAATATGACCTATGCTTATACGGAAATTCAGATACAAAGCGGATTTTTGCAAGTGACAATTCTTGATAGAAATCACTGAATTTTGGATCTACAATTTCTGTTTCATTCATCAATGTGTATATCCGCACTGAATCGGATTCTTTTTTTAACTACGTGAATGCGCGTGCACAAATTGACTGCACTTTGATATTCATAGTCGTTTTACATACAATAATGTCTCCGTCAATGTTTACTCTGTAAAATTCCAAATATTGAAGAAATTGAAGTTACGTCTTTTTCCACACGAAGGGGATTGCAGCAAAAGAGGTAGATCAAACACTAAGTGAGACAAACCAGACATTTGAAAACCAACCTAAAAAATATTATCATCAACTTTTTTAATTTCATTTTTTGTACCTAAAATGTTTTATAATATTTTAGTGGACACCTTTTCAATTTTAAAAGATAATCCAATTTTTTCTCACCTTTTTGGACTGGCAATAAGTTACATTCGGTTTTATTGCAGTGTTCGCATGTTTCTATGAAAAAAATAATTAAATATCTCAATGTATATTATAATAACAATAATTATACATTTTGCGCAGTTTGTAAATGCCGCACGTGTCGATCATAGTGCCTATAAATTCGAATCAATTGGTCCTTTCTACCTGACACCGTCACGATCATATTCGATATTCTCCTTACTCCCCTTCAGAAATAAATGATTGATTCCTTGTGTAGGTAAATCGGGCCTAAGGCGACCAGGCATTATTTTACGCCTGACTAATTCTCTGTACCTTTCTGCTGACCTGCACGAATATTACGCACGGTTCAAACTTGTATTGTACATTAGATGAATAAAAAGTTGGTGACACATGTCGCCACTCCATCACTTTTTACTATTAACGCCATCACTTTTTATTCTATTAACAAAAACGGTTGTTTAACTACAATTTTATATATTGTGCATCAGATATCGGAATATTAATATGGACCTTTGGATGTTATTATAAGATAATAAAAATATGTATGTTTTAAAACGGGTGTATACAAAAATAAGTAGTTCGCATAAGATATAGTAAAGCTGATATTTAATAATTTGTACATGTATGTATACAAATGTTTTTTCTACATCCTAATCATGGCAGCAAATTTAAAATGTAAATTTGTAGAGCCTGCTTTGAAATAGATAATCATTAACGTATTTATTCATTATACATAATAATAGTAATAGTAATAGTAATAATAATAATAATAATAATAATAATAATAATAATAATAATAATATAACTACATAATAATTACTGTTTTTATCACTGCCGATGCTTCCGCGCTTTTAACTCATTAAACAAATGAATCAACTACTATTTTTGATATTAATTCAAGATTAAGCAGCACGTGGTTGTGCTGGGAGGAAACTAGGTTTACCGTAATGTTGAAAGAAAAAATTTCTATTTTCTGTCTTTCACTTGCACAATCTAAACACAAACTATTTAGATATATAAAGTAGTCTGATGGTGTAATTCCTGATAGAGACCAATGAATTTTGGATATGTAAAACCTGTTTCATCCATCGATTTAGATATGAATATTGGACCAGATTCTTTTTTAAAATGATAAAACTCACTTATTGGCAATTCAACTACAACATTGTATAACATAAATTTAGTTTAATAAAGTTCAATCTCATTTTAACGGACTGTTCTAGCAGGATAAACTCGATTTTTCAAGGATAGTGCAAAATGAATTCCAGGATTTGTACGAACAAATTGTTACATGTAATAGATTTATTTTGTTACAAAATGCAGTTTATGCAAAATGCATTTCATTACAAATCATTGCTTTACTGGATAGTTTCTTATGAATTTACATATTTCAATGCATGACACATACAAAATATCATGTTCCTTTAAGAAATTGACTGCCGATTAATTCATATAAATGGAAAACATCACACCCTTTTAAGGACATTCCTATTAAGATTAATTTGAATAAATGCAAAACGTCATCTTTTTTTCACCAGATATCTATTGAAATTAATTCATATAAACACCAAATATCGTGCTCTATCAGACTTTTTTTAAACAGCATATTTATGTTTTTTCTGTACAGCACTTTTTAACTCTTACATATTTTGTACATACTAATAAACCAAATCATGCCTATTTGTCAGTCTGTATTAATTCAACTTCTAAATGTCAGCCGGTCAATGTCAGTCTGCGTTCAATAAATTAGTAGATATCTTTTAGCCAACGTTCTATTAATTAATCAATTCAGAAGCAATTCTTCAACATTTTTTAGTCAGTACTGAACCAACTCTCGTATATGTTCTAGTTCACATTTAACCTTCTCTTACAATATTTCCTAGTTAGTGTAGAATCAACACTTAGATATCTGCTAGTCATTGTCAAATCAACTTTTGGATATCCCCAGGTGCAGATTAAAACCATCAAAATCCTGCAATATGCATATCAGCTATAACTTATGCTAGATTAGCCAAAATGATCCATCACTAGAATCTTTTCAGTGTGGCAAGTACCCCGTTGTACAATAATGTTTTGGCGTCACGTCCCCAGAGAAAGTCCACATGGTTAAATTTGGCGTACTCAACTTTCTTGGTCTGCACAACATTAGGTAGGTTGTTCACCAGAGTTTGGATATCCTGTGTTGCACGATGATTATGAAATTATAGAGATAAAATATTTAATCTCTCCAGTTCTTAATTGGCAAATTTCTAACTTGTAACTAGAAATTTATGTTATCTAAGAAGAAATATTAAATTACCGAAAAGGAAGTTTTAGATTCACAGAAAATAATTCAAACTTACCGCTTGTGCTGTCAGAAAGTCGTTCTCACTGTAGAATATTGCTACTGGTACTTTAATCCTACCCAAATCGTATTTTGGTGGTTGAGTCGATCCATAATGTTTCAAATTCATCACTGTGCCGTAATCAAACTTACGAAAGGATCCTGAATTTATTTTACATACATATATACAACAAATCAATAATGTGTTCCATGACCCCTTAAGCGGAGCAAGGAAAACTTGGAATATGACCATGACAGTGTCAAGCGGGGGAGACCAACTGATCCACATTTACAGATGCTACGGTCGATATGCACAACATTTACAAATTACGCAGAAATGCATAATTATGATTGTTATAATACACATTGACATATTTAATTGTATTATACATAAAAACGTGCAAACACATTATAGAACCTAATATAACTTATTATCAGGTCAAGAAGGAAGAAGAAGAATAAATTTTCATTTACAATTGAAGTAATGTCCTCTACAAAAAAACTTTTGCATCTATAAATTTGGCAGAATTGGTTCCTATTGCCTGACACAGCCACAATCATATTCCAAGTTCACCTTGCTTCCCTTGAGGGATCGAGGAAACAAACTATTGATTCCTTGTGTAGCATATCAATATCATATGATTTCTTTTTAACACCTTGTATATACATACATTAACTTGTTCGATGACTAACGTGGTGTCTTAGATTAACGCTTCTTAGAGCAAAGGTGAAACTGTTTAAAAATATGTTTAAGAGATTAAATAATTACTCGAAAGAATGCTTTGGCCATAATGAACAATCTGCTTGGCTGAGGCACCGGCGGGAAAGTGTCCAAATATCAATGGTAACATAGACTTTTCCAGTTGATCGCTCCCAAATCCAGCTATGAGGTAAAACCAGCAGTGGCAGATACTCTTGATCAGAGAGTAAGGCGCATTGCGTATCAGAGTCGAGAGGGCACGTGCCTGTAATCTATTGCGGGGAAACCACTGGTGTATGTTCCAGTAAGTGGAACCCCACTGAAATAAATGATGTGTTCAACAAGTGTAACTATAGAGTCTCGTGGATGTTGCACTTTACAAGGCAATGTGTCATTCAACAATGTATTTTTGTTTTATTACAGCAGGTCATTGCAGCCAAATTATATGTATAACATTAATATAATGGCATGTGGTAATCATTGATTAATAATTAATCATATATAAAATGCATCAAAAGTTATAGGACTATATTTTCTTAGAGGTCACCAGGAGGCACTAACGAATTCTGAGTTGACTTTGGAGGCCTAAGGTGAGGAAATAAAAAGATTCCAGAAGAACCAGGTCGCAGCAACCGAATGGTGCCACATCCGGACTAGCGAAGGGGGGAGGAGATACATACAAAAGCCTTAAAAATACAGTATTTTAGGGAATTTTTTAATACAAGATAGGCTAGTATCAAAAGTTTGGTATTCAGTTATACATATCTTAAACTAAGAAAATATATTTTTATTATTTTTACGGTAAAATAAAATGGCAGACATATCACTATGTCTTTCTGGCAGGTCCGCGCGTTTATTACACATTGGCGTAAGTTCTACACTGCGTTATATTTGTCTAAATCAAACCATTCAAGCAAATTCTTATTATTAATATCTGCAGTTTTTATTGAACCCAAAAAACAAAAAAAAGTTAAAAATTGGAAGACTTATACACCTTTGAACAAAAAAGTTCGTATTTCAATGTTATTTTTTCACTTTTTTGCTATGAAAATGTACTTTTTTTGGTAATTCTTCAAAACGAATAGGTTCATATAAAAGGTAACAATGTTATGCAGTTATGCAATATATATTATACTTTACTTTGAAAAAGTAATTTTTTTAGTGATTTTTAAGAACAAGTAGATCCCTGTAGAGGGTAATGATATGCTGTTATAGTTAAAAATCCATTGCGATTCATTAAATAGTTCTTAAGTGAAAGTTGCCGCCAATTTCAGAAATATAGTTGAGAAAAATGCGTTTAAAGATTTGAGAAGTGAAAAGTTCCAAGACCATACAATAGACCCTCAACTTCGTCTCAAAACTCATTTTGCTCGATTTGTAGCTCTCTGTGCAGTTTACGAGCCTCCTTGTTGAGTAAAGCACTGCATCGCCTTTGCAGAATCGAGTGGTGGCAGTTGACCTTATCGCCGTATTTCTTACATTGACTTCCAATAATTATTTTTAACTTCTACATACTTTGTAAAATCAAAGTATATACATCACTGAACAGTCCAGCAAAAACATACAATACTATTTCAACTATATTTAACCTAGAATTGAGGTGTTTTGGAGCTAAGCGCCAGACGATAGAATTGAAACTTTTATTTGCATTCTGCATGTGGCATTCTGAGCATCTCTGGAGTATTTCTTTCATGGATAATTTTTCATAAATTGGAAGAATATGTTTCTACATTGAAGGGAGGTAAGTGCTTAAACAAATCCAAATTTTCTGCAATAGCTTTATATTTCTGCCACTTGCACCAGTTGTCTTCGTCCTCTAGGCACTATTCCTGCTGAGGATTTTTATTCGTAGAGTACAAATGATAATAAATAGTCATAATATTTTTCTTCATGTCTCAACACTCTACACATTTCTTTGAATAAGTAAGCCGTGATAATTGGTCAGTTTTTGTATCAAAGTATCCATTGATTTACCCTTTTCACCAAGCTTATGTACTTTCTTTATATTTCAAACCCGAATGTTCATTCTCTTATTGACATAGACAATACACTGATTTTTTACCACTATAACCAAGCATTGTAGAACAGATGATATAATAATAAGACTTAGGAAATTGCTTTAGAAGCGCGAGTCTATACCTGCTGTGCACTCTGTGGCTCCGACGCCGTTCGACGGACGTGTTACTCTCAGCGGCTGTAACATCCTCAATTTTTCGAAATTCATTTTGAAACTTTGAGATCGTATTCTAGGATAGATGTATTAAAATTCCATGTAAAAAAAAAATGCATTTTTCAAACCGCATATATGTATCTCCTCCCTTAATGGTATATAAGGGGCACTAGCACACTCCGAGTTGAGTTGAGCCTCAGCTGGTGAAATCGAAAAGCTCCAAAGAAACCAGCTCGCGGCAAACGAATAATTCCATAATACACAGGGAATCAATAATTTGTTAAATACCCCATCAAGGGGAGCAAGGAGAACTTGGAATATGACTGTGGTAATGTCAGGCGGCAGGAATCAATCGGTCCAGATTTATAGACCCTATGATCGACACGCACGCTATTTACAAACTGTAGAATTTAAACTATCAAAACGTGGAAACATAAGATTATAGAATCTAATATACCTTATTACCAATTCAAGAAGTCGGGAAAAAAATTGATTATGTTTTTCAATTGAGAAATTGTCGTTTAAGTAGAAACATGAGAAGCTATGGTGGTGTAGTGGATAGAGGCTCATACTGCCACGCGGCAGACCCGGATTCTCTGGTTTTTCTATGTGATATGTATACCGTAGCTTTGGTGGTTCGGAACCCACCTTAAACAGTAGGTTCTAGACCAAATGACCTTAGCAGTTGGTGCCGAAAAATAAATTTAAAAAAAAAAGACTGCCATCAGAGTTATTGCGTATAATGATGTTGTAACATTAATTGATTGAAAGGATTAAATCAGGTAGTGGCGTGACACGGACGTTGGACCGATTATTAATTCCTGCTTTTTAGAGGTATAATGCACTTTTTCAGAGCTGTGAAACGGTTCTTTTCAAAGCTATGACATACTTTTTATCACAATTGCAATTTATTTTGTATTAAAACAGCCGCTCGAGTAATTAATGTTACAAAATCGTTATATGTAATAATTCTGATACAAACATTTCTTCTTAGAGGACAATTTTTCAATTTTTAAAAATAAACCTTTCTTTTCCTACTTTTTTGCAACAAATTGTATTGAGTAGGGTAAAAGAGATAGAGTGGAAGCTGTAAGAAATAGGAGTGAAAAGTGAGATAGAAAAATTAAGGGAAGTAGGGAGGAAACAAGGAAGGGAACGGATGTGATTCTGATTAGGGATGAAAGACAGAGAAGGAAAGATGGAGGTGATAAGGGGAAAGGAAATGCTATGAAGAAGGGAAAAAAGGGTGGACGATGACTTGGCGAAAAGAGAAAGAATCATGCAGTGGAACCTGGAAGACATAATGAGGGAGGTGCGAAAAGGGGGGGGCAAACTTAGGTGAGATAAGGGAGAATTTGAATGAGGAATAAGTGATGTAGATAGGATCAGAGGAGATGGTTAGTAGTGGATGGCAGGGGGAATCTGTGGGTGGAGGAGAGGATAGGAAAGCAGGGAAGAAGACAGGCAGGAGGGGCAAGCACTATAGAGAGGAACCAGGGCAACTAGGGAGCGAAGGTTGGAGAGAGGAAGGGAATGTTTAAGGCTGGGATTCTGAAATGTGGGAGTGACAAGGAAAGACAGGGGTTTTCCACAGAAATTGGGTGAGTGCAATGTGGAGGTGGTAGGATGCGAAGAGGGGGAAATAGGGTCGGAAGAGCATATAGTGGGATTATTATTAGAGTGAAAAGGGGACTGGAAAGGAGTGGACGCTGTAGAGAGAGGGAGGGGGTGATGTTGAGGGAAGTAAAGCGGGGAGTGGGATGTGAAAGGTGGGAGTAGTCTATAGTAAGGGAAGAGTGAAGGAGGGACTGAGACTAGTAGGAGCGGAGAAGTATGAAAGGGGGAAGTAGGATATGTAGCAAAAAAATGGGACTTTAAAGCAAAGATTGGAAACATGGGGCCATGAAGGAAGTTGAAAAGGACAAGGAGAAGAGGTCGATGTATAGAGTGGTGAAACAAGGAGAGGGTGGAGATTCTGAAATGTATGGGGAAGGGTGGAGGAATGGAGCAAAACAGGTGGACAGGAAGAATCAAGCGATTTTCATAAAGGAGAAGGTAGAATCGGTGATCAACTGTGATTTGGAACAAGGGCATGAATTTAAGAAAAGAACGGAGATAATGGAATTAGGAGAAGGAGGATGAAGGAAAAGTTGGAAAAATTGGTGCAGGTGGTGAGGGAAAGAAGAAAATATGGTAGCACGGAGGGGGGGGGTGGAGAATGTAGGAAGAAAAAGAGGGCGGTAAAAAGACGGCTGGCGAGGCGGAGAAAGGGCGAAAGGGAGAAAAATGATTATTTTCAAGGTAAGAAGAATACAGAAAGTTATTTAGGAGGAAAAAGGTAGAATGGCGGAGAGACTGCCGAAAGAAACGAGGATGGTGAATGTTCAAAAGCAATTGTAGGAAGTGAAAAATAGGGAAAGGAGGGTGGAGGTGGATAAGGGGATCAGAATGGAGGAGCGGGACAAACATTTTAGATAAGTTCTGGGGTATTGGAAGAAAGGAGAGAAATGAGAAAAGGGTCAGGGTGTGAGGAGGTGTAACAGGGGGTCAAATTGAACGAGGGGAAATGGAAAGTGCCCTAAGAAGGTTGAAGGGGGGAAAAGCTATACAGAGAAATCTTAAATGAAGTGTGGATAAAGAGAGGAGTGGGAGTAGGAAGGGCATTGTGCTGAAATATATGCCAGAGTGTGGAAAGGGGAGGGTTTTCCGAGTGGGTGGAGAGAAGGGATAGTGATTCCAATAGCAAAAAAAGTAGATACTGAAGGAAGTGCAGGAGCACAGGGGATCACGTGCATAATGTCAGAATACAAAGTGTATGTCATGATGATTCTGGGGGGAAGACTGAGGAAGAGAGGTAGAAAAGAAGTGGATAATACTAGAGTGACAGACGGGGTTAGGGAAGGGAAGGGGAATAATAGACAATATTTACATGCTACATTTCCATGTAGAAAAGGCGCTTGAAAGGAGAAGTAAGGTAGTGACAGCACTAGTGGGTATTAAGGTAGCATTTGAAACGGTGGATAGGGAGATGCTAGGATGGAGGTTGGAAGAAAAGGGAACAAGTGAGTGATTGAGGAAAAGGGTGATGGAAGTATATGGTGAGACGTGTTGTAAGGTGCAAGTGAAGGAGGAAGATGGATGTGAGCAAAATGTGACAGTATGGAATGTGTAGACGGATCTGAGACGTAGAGAGAGTTATGAAGAGGGACGTGTGTGCGAGGGTGGAAACCAAGCAAGTGTAGAGCGAACAGACAGTGCGCGATAGGGGAACATGATGAGAAATGGGGTTCTCTCTGTACCCAAGAGCTGGCGGGGGGGGGAGGTATATATATTCCTTCATTAACCTACCTCCATTACGACATAAAAATGTACAACGCACTTCAGAAGCGGGCTCCTCTGATTTGCCAGAAAGGCAATGGGTGCCATGCTGATCATGCCCCTGATCTTAGCATTGTATTCAGGCCTCTCACTCAACATCACGTAGAAAGAGGTCGTACCTTGGCTGTAGCCAATGTAATAAAGCTCTGTATGGTTTGTGGTATCCAGGATGTAGTCTATCACTGCCGGTACATCATAGTATCCAATCTCATGCCAGCTGCAAGACCAAGAGAACTGCAATTGCCATCGTTTAAGCAAAATTTTTCTCAAAGTGTTTTCGAAGCTCAATATACGTTTGTCATAATAAAAACCGTGGTATTAAGCCTTTGATTGGGAAAGGTACATATAGAATTTCTCAGTTTTAAACAATCAGATTTGAACAGTTTATTTTAACATAGGAATAAGAAAAAAAATGTTCTACAAACATAGGTCTGCACATGTTTCATGAAAAGTACAAATAAAAAATGAAACTAAGGACAAGTTTGTTGTTGATACAGAAAAATATAATTTCCTGCGCTTCCTACTCAGTGGAAATATCTCACAATACATACTCCTGGTCTTCAGAAGCAACCTATTCGCACACGATTATACTTTTATTGTACAAATTATTTTTGGCTACTTGCTGCCTAGCTCAATAATTAGAGAGTTAATAAATTATCATTATAATTATAATTAATACTAAGAAAATTGAAAAATTAAGGTGGTCAATGAACCATATAAGAGAAAAAAAATAAAATGCTTTATAATATTTTATATTATAACATAAAAAATAATTAAGAATAATTAATTTCAATTTTAATTATCATTCATTAACTCGTTAATTATTGAACCAGGCAGCAAGTGGCCAAAAATTATTTGTAGAATGACAGCAATGTAGTGTGCGAATAGGTTGCTTCTGAAGATCATGAGTATGTATTGTGTAATATAATAGTACCCACTCAGACTGCCACGCAGCAGACCTGGGTTCTAATCCCGCCCATCACCTCTGGTTTTTCTACGTGATATGTATACCGTAGCTCTGGTGGTTCGGAATCCACCTTAAAACAGTAGGTCCTAGGCCAAATGACCTTAGCAGTCGGTGCCAAAAAATGAATTAAAAAAAAAAAAAATAGTACCCACTTTTTATATGGAATATACTGTCATAATGAGTTTCAATCAATAAGCAAGTTATAATTTTTGAAGTGTGGATGCATAGTATATTTTTATAGCTAATGGCATAAGCATTTTTGAATCGAGATTTTCTAAATATTGTTTTTGTTTATGACTTTTGCAATAGGAATTTCAGAGTCACAATAATGAAATAGTAATAGTAATTTCCTAATAGGAAGGTGTTTGTCAAAGTGTTTATGCATTTTAAAATACAAATGTAAAAACATACTCTGGCCGATTAGTTTTCTTGTGTTCTGTAACTATTTTCTAACATGTTTACAAACCCATGTATACGTAACACTTTTGTCTTATTTCTACTCATAGAACAAACTCGTGAAGTTAAATCATTTAAAACTCAGACACATTATATATGGTCTCACAGGCCTGCTAATCTTAAATGTCTATTTCCTGTTCCAGCTTATATTTATTGGGATTGTTTGATATTCTTAGGGTAACAATAATTCATTAAATGCAAATTTATTTGGCTGCAAGATCGATTATTAGAATTTATGTTCTTTCTGTTCTAATTTACCCTTCATTTATTACAGCTACCTTATACCAACGTACTATAATGTATTTTTCCATATTTTGACTATAAGAATTCAATTTAAGCTTAAGACTCGCCTAAAATTCCAAAACTCTTTGCTCTTGGTTGTGTACTGCTTGTGCCGTTTTGAATATGTGTTCCCTCTAGCATTAGGCATCCAGACATCATATCCGTTGTCACATAGAATGTATGCTGCGAATAGAAAGACATGGTTGTAATGCTACTGGGTAATAATCACAGATAGTGTACCTATACATCTCTTTCAAACCCTTATCTTCTATTAATTCAGTAAAATAGTTACAATAAAATCTCCACAAGAGTTACAAAAAAGCAGCTTTTTAAGCGATATCTGCGTTACTCATACCCCTAAACTTATTTAGGATCTTAAAATTATTTAATCTGGGCCAGCCAAGCAGGCAATTCGGCACACAATGCGATGCCTGAAGGAATTACGTTGAAAAGCGTCTTAATATGACAGTGCTTAACACGAAAATATAACTTTTTTAATTTAACTTTTTTTTTTAGGTAAAATATTTCTTATCATATTGGAAAGATTTTATCGATAAAACTGTTATCGAGCACGATATAATTACGCCCATATTTACTTCTCGGATATTTATTTTACAACTCAGATTCTTTTATTATCGTTTTGACCACATTAAAAAAATGGCCACATAAAGACCACATAAAAGAATATTTGTACTACGGGAAAGTTGTGTGCAGTTTGATGCATATTGCGCTGATCCTCTAAACGTTGCGTGTTTGCAATAGAATGTGAGAATGCTGATATGCATGACGAGATGTTCTGATGGAATGACACCAGTCGAAGTTGTATCACAGAACTCGTAGTTTCTGCTAGATCAGAATATTGGATAACCTCTGCTAATCGCACTGCTCTTAGCCTTCCTGTGTCTGTCAGCTTACTACAGCAGAGATGGCATACAGTGTTTCGCACTCCAGTGTTATTGTCTTACAGTTGGGATACTCGAATGGTCAAGCCCATGCTTCTGGTAGGACAAGGTGTAATAATGCCATGAGGATTATAATGTTCAGTTCCAGTGTGGTTGCTGCACATTGCAGCAAAGGTATGTTGTTGCCATTACAGCTGGCTAATTGGTATTCACTCCCTGATGCGACTATGATACTCTATTTTCTGCTGGAACAACAGGACAAGTGATCTCATTTTCATGGTAGACTATGATGCTGGACAGTAATGGGTCTCTGGTTCGTGATGAGACTACTCTTGGATTAATGCTGGATTCATATGGTGGCCTAGTAGGCACTGTAGGCATGCATTCCAAAAACTACATGCAACATTCTGAACTAGCTGTTCGTACTGTTAGCTCTTGACATAGGCAGGATTGTTAATCCTGCGTGATCTCTTTATTTTGCAGAGTAGACATTTTCTACAGGTCCTGAGCTCATTTCTCATGCGAGAAAATGCGCCTTTCTGTGATTATTCCGCTAATTTTCTAACCCATGCCTTGTTGGATTTGGCGTTTGACAGCGGTACACACAATGTATGTGGTCCTAGTATGTGGTCGCCACATTTACTACTGTAAGATCCTAGATAGGGACCCCATATGAGAAAGAGAGAAACAGAGAGGGAGCTATGTGTATAAATGAATGTGTGCCCAGAGAAAAATGCCCAGTAATATTTTAAGAGATTTCGGAAGGCATTAGACAGAACATTTTGATTGCCGTGGAATTGAGAAGTGTTCTGGTGACGTAAGCAGAGGGCCGTGTATACGTGTGAGATTGCGTTTTCACAGATATGTTAAGTAGATGACTATTTCTCGAATTCATACGAGCGTGAGTGTGTCAGAGTATGTTGATTTCATTAAACGTTTAACATTAAATATTGAAATGGTTTCAAGTGACTTGCTTTTCTTTTTGCGGACCACCCCTCGTCCTTAAAATCTCATACTGTAGTACTATGTTACTAATATATTACTATATTACTACATTTGTCGCCACATCGAGCGTATTTGGCTCACGGATATGCCTCTGTGGAGGCCACATCAGCCAAATGTGGCTGACATTCTTTTTTAACGATTACGGGATATTTTGTTGTGTGTGAATGGAAAATTGTAAATAAGATCCGTTGACAAACATGTAATGAAAGGTGTCTGTATTACAGACCCATCAAAATTATCAGTTCAATGAAAGTTTTTATTTTTTGCAGGAGTGATTGGTTTCCATCTATTCAGTCGAGCATGATCGGTCGTTCTACATTGAAAGAATTTTCCATGTGCATGTCTATTAGTCTACATGACTAAAGTGTTTATCACTTCTTTATTCAAAAATAATGAAAAAACTTTACTTGTACTGATGCCAGATGGCAAATTCAACAGAAGCCTACTTTTTCCAGTGAACGAAAACGATTTTTGCTTGTTGGCGAACTTGTTCCACTGGATATTGTCCATGGAATCGTCAACAGTGGTTAATTCCTCTTCTTAGTCTATAGCAAATTCTTCTAATATCTTGTAAAGATCTTCACTTGTATATGATACTTTATCATCCAAGCCTGAACTTGATGAAAATCTATTTATAATCTTTCTTCTAAAACTTACTACTTCTTCATGATTATTCTGCTCACTGTCAATTATACTTTTACATCATGCAATAAACAGTTTGAGGATAAAAAAAAAATGACTGTTATGCTTGTTAGAAAAAGTACACCTTCTTGACTGAATAAAGGATCTGGGACAGCTGCAGTAAGATTCCTCGCAGTCCGCTTTTTGAATCTTGAATCTTATCCTTTTCCCCATCTTTAAACTAAATACTTTACAATGAATAGTAGGTTTGTAAACTTTACTTAAATTCCTACTGGAACTGCATTGTTGCTATTTTTTGCTTTTCGCTCTATTTATGTTCCGCCGATTCATCAGTCGGCTTTGGGTCCCACGAGAAACTCAACCAAATTACACTGGGCAACAAATCTGTTAAACCGTAGCTTCTAGTTTGTAAATGGCACTCAGGTTGAGCCTTTTCTGTCTTTATTATCGTAACGTGCCTTATGCATTCAGTGAAAAATATAGTCGTAATTATATCGTGTTTGATCTCATTTTGGTGGCAAAATTTCACAAATATATAAAAATAATTTCAAGTAAAAAAGAATAAAATTGAAAGAGTTTGTCACAATATTTTTTTGACTGGTTATATTTCTCACTTGTCCGCTTCGCACTTAATCTGCATTTTTTATCCAGTGTTCCCACTGTATGCTGACCCTTTTTTTCAGCAAAATAAAAAATGTCAAAAATCATGTTCATGGTATAAGACTCTTAAGGTAATTTTACTGTACTAACACAAATGCATATGAAATTCAGTTATTAGATAGATCTACAGTATATACAGTATACAGTGGGTGCATTGTTTCAGTAAATGGATGCACTTACTTAATAGTTAGGGTACACATATGCTAATCTATAAGGTAAATATACTCATAACTGATTAAATGTCAATTTTGGCTGGAAAACATATGTATTGTCTGGTAAGTGTGTACATTTATTAGGAATATAAAACATCTTTAGTACCTTTACAAAAAGCTTAGAAAATTGTATACATCAACTAGTGAGTGTATCAAACATTTACTGCAACATATATATCACATGGAAATCACATGGAAAATTCATCCCAAAAAATTCTTAAATATGTATAGGGTGGTGTGCACCAAAACTTTAAATTTTACTCTTGTAATAAGTGTTACTGAAGTACTTCAAACCATAGACATAAATTACTCCTGAAATATCTTACATCCGCAATTTTAATCGGTGTACACACTTTTGATTTACTACTTTAGTAGTAACTATGTAAGTAATACGAATTGACTAAAGTAGTAAGCAGCTATTTTGCTGCTGTTGCAATTACATTTCCACATTTAGCTGGTCCCATTCCTTTAGTAGGAATTTGAAATCTTTTCTTTCATACGCCAAATGTTCATTCTATGATATTTTTCAAGGCCCCACTAAAGCTGTCATGAAGTTTTTTAAGAGAGCATATCCACTGTCACCAATTGAAAAATCATCATACTGTTTATCTTGAAATTGAAGAGCAACTACTATTGTCTTACAGATCCTATAGTGACAATTTGCATTTACCACAAACTCTCTTGAATTTATTGCAATTTGGATGGATAAATCACAAAATTCATGAAACGCATTATGGGATTCAAGAAGAAATAATTTCATTCGAAAGAATACTTTTCTTTCAATTTAACCTGGATTATACAGAAGCAAACTGAATCAGGCTAAGTTAGAAAACGTTTAATGTCGTTATTTGTTGCAATCCATCACATAGAAGACAGGTGAGCAAGAACAAACATACCAAGTGCATTCTGAGGGCCAAGCAGCACCCAATCTGCAGAACTGGAGAGAATACCATGAGCGAGTACAACCGACGGTCTTGAATTGTCGTTCTCGCCAAATGCTGTAATTGGTTTATCCATCACAAGGAAATTTTTTCCATAGTTCTCCATAATACTGAGTTTAATGGAATTGAGGGTGACTTCCCCTCTGGGCATTGGCCTCTTGTCCTTCTTTGGCAGCACCCGATGGACCTCCAAGCAATATTCATCCTCTGTCCAGACATTGTGGGTCTCACACACGTAACCGTGACGTTTGATCAGCTCAGGCTGTAAAAAAAGTAGATTTCAGAAAGCGGACGAATTATGTACATTGACATACATATGTAAAGTTGGCAACAGTTTTCAAAAGATGATCAAATTACTATGACAAAGTGGGTTGTGGACTTTGAAGATACGGTGGAACTTCTGTGGAAGTATCTGTACAATCTTATTTATAGGAAAGCAATACGTCCAGATTTAGCCAAGCAATTTGTAGAGTCCAAAAAGAAAATAAGATTATGGCCAATTCTGAGAAAAAAAAGCAGATGAGAAAATTTTTTTTAGCTTTTTTTAAAGCTGTTACAGAGGCTAAAGAGAAGTGTCAAAAATAGTATCAAAGCTAGAGAAATGGCAGAAAAAGAAAAAAAGTAGCATTATTATTTGTGTGCTTTGTCCAATGATGACAAAAAGCAGTGCTCGGAAAAGGCCTGTAATGTTTTCAGTATAACACATTTGGGTACATTTCGATAATGGTAGAAAATGAATGAATTACGTATTAAATAGCAAAAAATTGAAAGAAATTGTTATTTGAGAAAGGAAATTTAAAACTCTTGTGGATTTTGGAGGCGATATCACTGATGCAAAAAGAGAAAGTCAATGAAATTGGATACACTGCATTGAAATATAACGTAACTTTATTACCGGCAATGAGTAATTCTGTTATGTGCGTGTCAGACACATTAGATCAACAAATAAGCATAGCCGTTGATGTGTAGTCTGTAAAGATATTCATGGTACTGTCCAAGTGGTACTGTATGAATGTACCATATACTTCGAAAGCACTTTTTGAAAAACGTGGAAGTGTGTATTTCCAAAGGTTGAATAATACATAATAGCATAGTAAGTACATAAGTACTATAATCATAAAGTTGAGAACAATAGAGAAAAGCGTAACATTGAAATAACACAGGAAAAAAACAGCAAAATGGTGGCTGAAGAGGCACAGATAAAAGAGGTGCATGCGGTAATTGGTAAAGAGTTAGATATCAAAGGTTAGTTCAAAAACAACTTAGATCAAGCAATTAATCTCAGATTAAGTTCCGAAATAATGTTCCAGTAGTTCAGATCCCAATACATCTTAAATACATAGATCATGGACTACCCTTGGGAAACTATCATATGATTTAGCAGGAACAAATAGTTCAGTCTTGTAGTTAGAGTTCTAAAAAAGGATGACTCTAACAGAATGTGCTTAGATAATCATCAATTGAACAAGAAAGTAATTCGTGATCACTTCGTAATGACATTAATAGACGGTTGTGCTGACAATTTAATGAACAGGCAGGTGTTCTTTGTCATTGATTGAAATAAATGTTTTTTTTAATATGTACCAATTGAAGAAAGTAGCAAAAAATATATCCTTATTTCATGAATCCATTATTTTTGAAGGTCAATTTAAATTCAATAGGACATCTTTGGCATGTACAACAATCTTACACGTTTTCTGCTTTTTATAGCTAAAGTCTTTAGAAAGCGTTATACAAAATGAAATCGTAGTTATGTATGTCGATAATGTCATGGTATAATGTCATTGTACCCAACAATATACTTTCACGAAATCATAATTGACATTGAAAATTATAGGAAAAGGCGGATTATTGAGCAAGTGATATAAGTATGAATTTTTTAAATAACAGCTTGAATTCTCTAAACAAGATAGCTAAAGTTATGGAAAATCAGCTATATAAAGTCATATCTTCAGAGTCCAAAAATGTGCAGGATATTTGAATGTGAGTATACATGCCTTCGAAGAAGGACATCCTATTAAGCTATGCGATACAATAAAGAAGATTTATAACACAAAAAAAAATAGAAAGTCAGTGTTTAAAGAAAGGAAAAGTAACAGTTGAAAAGTAGATAGCAATATAATTAGAAGTAATAAACGATACTCTATAATCAATTCTCCTGCTTTAATCTTATCCATATATTTTTCCAATATAGTTTGAAAATTACGCTGGTAATCGGTAATGTCCCAATTATCCATTAACACATTAAATGTCACACCGATTTTACGTGCAATTCCGTTCATGCCACAGTTATCCGTCAAGCGGGCCACTACGGGCCGCTTGCCGATAGGCGAGCCAGAGTATAAACAAATAGCTCAGATGACCTTTTTGACTTACAACAAATACTGTTTTGGATTGGTATTCTGAGTTTGCTTTAGTCCTTTCTGGCGAAACTTTAACGCGAAAAATTACAACCTTCTATAATCAATGTACAAGCAAACCTCACCTTTATTTACCTTGTTTTGATAAATTACATTAATGTTTTTAATGTTGTTTCAAATAAAAAAGTAATGTTTTAAACAAATAAAAACCTATGTCGCCTAATATAAATGTTCAGTATCATAAGTACACAATGACCGACATGCCCGCAGGATTAACGTGAACGAAAAGTCTACCTCCGGTTCCTAGGGACCAGCGTGGCATAAACGGAGAGTCTAGCTCCGTCTTTAGGGACCGGCGTGGCATTTAACGTGTAAATAAATTACGCGCTCGCGCACGCACACGTTGTATTTTAAGTTAGTATTTCAAGTTGAATGTTAGTATTTTTAAGTTGAATCTTTCGCCGTCGAAGTTTTAAAGGCATAATTCATGTTTTATCTCTCCGGGAACAACGCTATATTGATTTATCGAAACAAGATCAAGATCATCGAATCAAGATTTATCGAAACAAACAAGATCATACGAAACAAGCCATATAAATCATAACAATTTCAAATTGTCATTCATAGGTTCAATTTTTTATTGGGCATGGAAAAAGAATTCCACCCCTCAAAATGTAATTTCTAGTTTGCGAGTATAATTTTATATTTATATATGTATTGTATTAAGTTAAGACAAAATGAACTTATATTATAGATTCGTTATTAGTGTTGATTGCTTATCAGCTAATCTAATATGGAGATATAAGCCGTTTCTGAAGTGTTTAAGTCTAATTAAAAAACAATTTGTTAATACTGGTTTTAATTGGATATACATTTTTTTCATATTTCTAATAAATTGGTTTTTTAATGTTGAATTTACACAATTTTCAAAGAAAAACGCGCGCATCTTAAAAAGAAAGGAAGAATCTTTCTTGCTTATTTTTTCTATTTCCTCGGACCGAATTTCTTCACTTTTTATGTTCCACATACCATCTCAAACCTCACGGTCACTGAAAACACCTTTACACAAATAGAAAATTTATATATTTATATTATCATTATTGTTATATATTAATAAATATGATATTGATAAAAACCACACATTTGTCAAAAAACGTCTAAAACTTAAGCTGCGTCTTGATTTAAGTGTACTCTCGACAGTTGCTCTCTCAAGTACTCTCAAATTGTGTATTTATTTGAGAATTTTATGAATTTTCACTCTTAAATAGACAATCGAAAAATGCCGAAAATCTTACTCTCCAAGGAACTCAGAACCGTGCCCACTGGAGACTTCTATCTACCTACTCTACAATATTACTATGTTTCGTTTAGACTTGAATTTCCTTAGAATGAGTGCACTGATTATAGCTCAGCATATTGTTAAAAAAGTAAAAAAAGTAGAATGAAGAAAAAAAGTTACTGAAATCATGCAAAAGTTAAAAATCTAGTAGAAACAATTGCAATCTCATTTATGCTTCAATCTCATTCATTCGATCTCTACAAAATTCTTCGGGTGACGTCAGTCGGATGTACTTGAATATGAATTGTCAAATTGGTGATGATTAAACCTGTGTAAGCAGCCGCGATTGAAAATATGAATGTGGTAACAAAAAAAAAGAGAGCAAATACAAAGAAATTTGAAACAAGCGTTGCATTGATTTGGCGATATTTTTCAAAAATCACAGAAATGCCGAAATTTCGAAAGGCCGCGTTGATTCCAGTATAATTATAGGCGAATTACCGAGCACGCACATGCGCAATGTTGAGCCGAATCAATTAGCATTGATGGATAGTATTTCGATTAATTACCGTTAGTCAGGAATATAACCAATAAAACCTGGATTTACCTCACCCTCCCCCCTCAAAAGTAATAAAGAAAAATTAGGATTACAACAATATTCAATCTTTTACCGTAAACTATTTTTTATAAATCATCTTTGTTATATTTTATTATATATAAGAAAAAATTAAATGAGAAATTATGTTTACCGTACAAGGTTAAAATTTTTTTATATTTTAGTGCATGTGTGTCAAAATCTTTCACACTATTTTTTTCAAAAAGTATTCCAACATTAACACTTTACCGACTGGTAGCAGTTTAACAACCTAAGCACTGCCAACCGGCCACTCAACCGCAGCTCTTTCCTGACAGCGACTCTGTTTAAACTCACACTGTGGCGTGGAAATTTATGCACTTTCCTTATACTGATATCAAATTGTTCGTTTTCTGTTATTATAGGATGATAAAATATAATAATACCTTTTATTTTTCTGTTCTAAATGGCAAACAATATTTATTTGATCTATTAGTGAAATAAATAACAATAAACAATAATAGTATAATATTGTTTTAAAGCATGATAACACCCAAATCAGGTACTTCTATGTAATGGAAAGTTGAAAAATTCACTAACAGAACACGTTTTGCTCCTTTTTTTTTTTAACCATATATTACCTTGCAGTAGTACAATCAAACGCATATCCCTCAACAATAAATAATAGAGGATTAGTTGCTATGACAACAGATCTACAAGCTACTGATTGAAAAACCGATTGATAGGATACCGGTCGGTAAGTGTTACGGATTGAAAGCCAATTAATAGGTTGCCGATCGTTGGGGGCAAAGGGTCTATTAATAGGCTATCGGTCGGTAAATTTGTCTGTTTGTCCTTTTTCTCGTCTCTTAAGTATATTACTGTCCTTGTCAACATTTTTATTAAATCCAATAAGAATGCTCATCGATATGATCTGATTACAAACAGTGCATTACATCCAAAACATGTGTATCAGGAGTACCGGTATGAAGTGAGCGTTAAGATACAAATGTGTCGATAGGGACTATTTGTTGTGAACGAGCCTCAATTATTTTTTTGTTTGGTTGGTATGACATTTGTCAAACATGTTTAATATACATCAAGTCATTGAACAAACAACATCATATTTTTTCATCGTGTTAAAAATATCGAATTTCTTTTACCAGAAAGTGATGATTTGCGGAAAGCATTAATTTTTTGTTTTCATTTGAAGAAAAGTGCTGCAGAGTCGTATTGAATGCTTGTCGTGGCATATGGTGATCATGCTCTATCAGAAGCAACATGCAAAAGATGGTTTCAAGGGTTCAGAGATAATGATTTTGATGTGAGAAATGAAGAACGTGGAGGACCACCAAAAAAGTTTGAAGACGCCAAATTGCAAGCAATATTGGATGAAGATGATGCTTTGAGTCAAAAGCAAATGGCAGCAATGTTAAATGTTGCACAACAAACAATTTCTGACCATTTAAAAGCTATGGGAAAGATCCAAAAGTGTGGAAAATGGGTGCTACATGAATTGAATGAAAGACAGATGGAAAGCCGAAAAAACACTTGTGAAATTTTGCTTCAAAGACACGAAAGAAAATCAGTTTTGCATCGAATCGTTACTGGCGATGAAAAATGGATTTATTTTAAGAATCCTAAACGGAAAAAATCATGAAAAAACACTTGTGAAATTTTGCTTCAAAGACACGAAAGAAAATCAGTTTTGCATCGAATCGTTACTGGCGATGAAAAATGGATTTATTTTAAGAATCTTAAACGAAAAAAATCATGGGTTAATCCAAGACAACCATCAACATCGAGTGTAAAACTTGATCGATTCGGCAAGAAGACAATGCTCTGTGTTTGGTGAGATCAGAAAGGTGTGGTGTATCATGAGCTTCTAAAACCTGGTGAAACTGTTAATACTAATCGCTATAGACAACAACCAGATCGATTCGGCAAGAAGGCAATGCTCTGTGTTTGGTGGGATCAGAAAGGTGTGGTGTATCATGAGCTTCTAAAACCTGGTGAAACTGTTAATACTAATCGCTATAGACAACAAATGATGAATTTGAACCATGCATTGATCGAAAAACGACCAGAATGGGCCAGAAGACACGGCAAAGTAATTTTGTTACACGACAATGCACCTGCACACAAAGCAAATCCGGTTCAGGATACAATCAAAGCACTTGACTGGGAGCTGCTACCCCACCCGCCGTATTCACCAGACTTGGCCTCTTCCGACTATCATTTGTTTTCATCGATGGGACACGCATTGGCTGAGCAGCACTTCGATTCCTACGAAGAAGTCGATAATTGGGTGTCCGATTGGTTTGCTTCAAAAGACGAACATTTCTATTGGCGTGGTATCCATAAATTGCCAGAAATGTGGTCAAAATGCGTAGAAAGCAATGGTCGATACTTTGAATAAAATTTTTTTACTTTGCCATTCAAAATTGGTGTCTTATTTTCAAAAAAAAACACTCACTTCATACCGGTACACCTAATATATATTCTTCTGGGAAACGGCATGTTAATATGCAGGCCGTCCTGCGTAAGTGGAACAAGTTGTATCTCCTAAATGGTTAGGAATAGATGTACAATATTAATATAAACAATTAATTTTATTGCGTTTTGTAGATTGGTGCATCAGAAAAACCGCACCTTTTTTTTAAATACATTTTTTTTTAATTTTCTTTAGAATATGGATTTAGCTTGTTTTTTTATATGTAACTGTTTTGTATAAGTTCCAATAAGAAAATTATTTTCTCTACTTAGGTATACTCATCAAATGTTCAATTGTAAATTAAAAAATAATGTTATTCGCAGCCTCTTGTATTATAGTGTCCAACGAAAAACTATCCTTCTGACTAGTGACTAAAAAAACTGCGCTGTACTAATAGCTCAGTCGGTCAATTTGATAATGTTCAAGAATTCATCACACTTACTAAACTTAGTGGTGATTATATATAATAACCGGCAATTATGCATAATCATCGGACTAATCACATTTACCGTAACATATACACGGAATCATTAATTTTTTTCATGACCTCTGAAAGGGAGCAAGGAGAAGTTTGGAATACGACCGTGGCAGTGTCAGGCGGCAGGGGCTAATTGGTCCAAATTTATAGACTGTATGATTAACGCAACAGCAAAGTGCTTTATACAAAAGTTGTTTAGTTTTTTCTGTGGAATGAGAAAACAAAATAAAAAATGTTGGTTCCCATTTAAAAAATATACTTTGAATCTGAAATTACCATCCAAACGTTTCAAATACAACAAATGGCATTTACTTTCTCCCATAATACCAAGGAACTTTGATTCAAGCCATTTTTTTCTACTACGCTTAGTTTTGGAGATATTCTACAGTCTTAAGTTAAATGGTCTGCTCTGTATATGTTTTCCACATCAAATCGAACTATTTGGAAATCACATTCGCCGTGTTTACAAGTCAAAATCGTAGGTTTTACAAAAGCGAGTTGTTGTACAAAATTATTTTCTTAATCCTTAAGAACAGTATTTGAAGTTTTGCATAAAATTATTCCTTAAATTATACTACATTAAAGAAAAACATACCAAATAAAACTTACGTTTCACATAAAATTATCTTTTAAATAAAACGGTTTATGTTATTTGAGTTTTATTTAAAACATTTTTTGATACAGGCTATATTGTGAACGATAATTATATGTAAAATTTCATATGGAACGTAAGATGTATATTTACATATGTATGCATGTATATATTTATGTATCATTTTATATTTCATGCCATTTAAATTAGTTAAAAACGATTATAATTATTTTAGTCGTAGATACTAGATATACTTATCAATTGTACACTCAAACCTGTTTTCGTGCGATTTTTTTTGTGCGGTATGTGAAAATTTCAATCAAATTAATAATCAAATAAAGAAGTAGTAGGTTTGATTGGCCATTTAGCTTGTTCGATGTTTAACCCTTTGCACTCGGTTGTCCCCTCTGAGGAGACACCGCGATTCCAGCATATCACTCGGATGTCCCCTCTGAGGGGACATTAAAGTTTATTACTGATTACGGGGAATCAACTTATTCTAGTGCAACTTTTTAAGAAATACACGTTTCCGTGAAGTCTTCTATTCAAATGGCATAAGAAATTAAATCAAAATATGGTACAATTACTAAGATATATAAAAAAAATGTTAGCGTGTTTTACGCCAGAAGAGAACGTGAGATGTTCACTCAGGACGGTCCGAACGCTTATCTACGCCAGTTCCAAAGAGCCATTAGGATGCTTTGTAAAGAAAATGTTGGTATGCAAGCATATCTCGGACTATACGGTGAGATTTATAAATATAAATAAACTAGCTTAAAATTGAAGGAAAAGATTTGGCAGCTGAACACAGTCCGATTTAAAACGTCAAACGTTATAGACTTTTAGGAGGATATACAGCATGTGAAATGCACCCGTCTCTTAATTTACGCGGCACTTTTTGCATGCGGAAATATAAAACTACAGTTTCATACAGTCGGTATTGTAAGATCAGCTGGCGGAACGCGTAACGCAAAAAAAGACTACGTTGCATTCGGCCTACACACGGCGTTGTTTTTCGCTGCTAGGCCGTAGTGCGGAGGCGAACAGTGTCACTTTGGACGTTGAAAGAACGACGTTGCTACTATACTATTTTGATTTATAATTTATGTTTTTCTTTTTTAACCCTGTCATTTCTAACAAACTTTCAATTACACGAAAGAAGAGGAAGTCAATGTCTTCAACATGCAATGAAATTGACATGAAAATGAAAGTTTTGAATGGATTTGAAGGAGAAATCTTTTCCTTTTACACTGATCGAAAAAATATTGACAAACGCAGAAAAAAAAATTATCTTTTATACTGACAGATTCAATTTACACAATTTTTATTTGCGTCAATCAAATCCGCGTGGAACGGATATTCGCGTAAATTGAGCGACGGGACAATATCAATAAAATAACACATGCAAACAAAAATTATGTTTTGTTGCTTCATTTATGTAGAATTTTTTTTTATGTAGTTATTATTTCCTCAAGAATATTTTTGTCTTCAAAACATTTCGCGACCCCTTAAGTGTGTCAAGCAACCCAATTCTAGGACATGACCCATAGGTTAAGAATGCTGGTATCGTGGATAGAGCTTTAGACTTCCACGCAGAAAATTCGTCATTCAAATCCCGCCTGTTTTACCTTTGAAGAATTTTTTATATGACATATGTACCCCGGAGTACCCGGCTTTGGAATTTATATTGAAAAAGTAGGAAGTAGAGTCTGCTCGATTTGTAATGGCTTACTTTTAACATAGTAAATATTAGCGTCGATAGCAAAGAAAAATCAAAACATAACCACGTGACTATAAGTACTGTCTATCGATTATTAAATTCCCATTAGCTGCTATATCATATATCGTAACTTTGATCATGCATAATCCACCTTAAAGTAGTAGGTCTTATACCGAATAACCTTAACAATCGGTGTCGAAAATCAGAAAAGAATAACCTCACTAATCGAGATGTTAACCCATTTGCATCCGAAAGTGGAATATTCCGCGCACGATGATCGTCTTCTATCACCGAGCATGAAATATTCCGCATACGATGTAGTTTACTAAAAAAAACCTATCAAAAAATGTTGTTTCACTTTATAGACGTGATAAACAGTTACACAATGTTTTACTTTATGACATGACTAAACAGTTACATAATTTTCAAAAATAATAAAAAAAAATGGAGCTTCTCATGTCTACAAAGATTAGTCGAAGAAATTATTAAAAAATATTTTGTAAATATAAGAGTACGAGCAGTATCACCTGTGAATGATTCATTAACGTGATATATTGGCTGGCATTTTCCTATACGGATAACTCCAACACCAGCATGGGAGAACAAAATATCAAAGCGATACGTTGTATGTTTATCCATGTTAATACGAAAAAAAACTCTCTTGAAATGCAATGTTTGCGATATAGCATTATGTATCGATCATTTAAAAGAATGCTATGTTAAATAATCCCTAAGAACTATGCAGAAGTCATTTACTGTAAAAGTTAATGAAAATAATAAAACTGTCGATATACGAGCATGCGCGATGATACAGGTCAACCGTCAGTTAAAAGGCATGATGCAAATGGGTTACCATACCTCTTCATGAATAAGAGTTTGTAAGGTGCTCATAGCCTTTCAAGGTCTTGATCTTGTTCCTGCTTACTTCAGTGTTGCTCACTTAATATTAATTAATTTCTTGTTGATGCTATACATATCAGTAATTTTTTATTGCTTTGTTTTGCTTTTCCTGCATGAGCAGGAAAACTGGCATTTACTTAATATTCCGGTTATATTTCATTCTGCATTCATCCTGCTCTACGTAATTCGATTGTTTCCGATAATATAGAGGGTAATAATGCTATGCCATTATGGTTTAAATTCCATAGAGATTCATTGAATAGTTCTTATGTGAAAATTCCTGCCAATTTCGGAAATGTAGTTTTGAGAAAAACGCATTTAAAGATTTGAGAAGTGAAAAGTGTATGATAGGTACATCATAGCGGTTAATTGGAAATTCCAGAATTATACAATAGTCCTTCAGCTTTCTGCTTAAAACTCATTTTGCTCGATTTGTAGCCCTCTATGCAGTTTACGAGCTTCCTTGGTGGATAATGCGCTGCATCATCTTTGTCGAATCAAGCAGTGCCTGTTGACCTTATCGGCGTACTGCTTACACTGACTTCCAATAATTATTTTTAACTCCTGTATACTTTGTAAAATCAAGGTACATGCATTACTGAATACTCCAACAGAAACATGCAATGCTATTTCAACTTTTTTTTTAACCGAGAATTAAAATGTTTTAGAGCTACGCGCTAAACAGTAGAATTGAAACTTTCATTTGTATTCTGTGTATGGCGGCCTAAGCATCTCTAGAGTAATTCTTTCGTGGATAAATCTTCATAAATTGTAAGAAAATGTTCCTGTATTAAATGTTGGTGAATGCTTAAACAAATCCAATTTTTCTGCAATAGCTTTATATTTGTGCCATTTGTATCAGGTGTGTCTTCGCTCTCCGGGCAGTATTCCTGCTGTGAAGTTTTGTTCGGAGATTTCCGTTCACAAATGGTAATAAGTGGCTATAATATTTTTCTTTGTGTTTTCAACACTCTTCTAATTTTTTCAAGTAGCTAAACAATTTACTCTTTCCATCGAATTATGCGTTTTGTTTACATTTCGCAGCTAACGGTCCATTGTCTTTTTGACCTGACCGTCTTTGAATCTCTTTTGACCTACACTCACTTTTTACTACTTGAAATTTATCACCATGCGGATTCACATCTAAAGTACCTGCTGCCGCTGCACAACTCTGACGCCGCTTGACGGACGCCTCACGCTCAGCGGTTGTAACTTCTTCAATTTTTCGAAATTCATTTTGAAACTTTGGAATTATATTCTTAAATAGCTATACTAATATTTTATGCAAAAAATGTATTTTTCGAACCATCTCCATGGACCTCTCCCCATAACCTTCTATAACCGACATTTATGTTAAAAACTAATAAATCTCAAAGTAGTGCAATCGTAGTGGTTAGTGAATGTCGGAAATAAAACAAACAAAAAGTTGAAAAAGAAGCGCATAGATTGTAGCTAAAAATCGAAGGGTAATAAGTAAGAAACTGTAGAGATAGCACACTCATTACACAAAAATCAAGCATGAACAAATAAACAATTACAGACATAATGCGTTTATCGTTGTCAAAAATTAAACAAATATATAATTACAGAAATTCAAACATGATTCACAAAAGTTATGCAGAAAAGAATATAGTACAACTTACTAAAGAATATGTAACACACTTACTATTAACACTGATGAAGCAAAAAAATAATTATAAAGGCAGTATGCGTACTAGCGAAAATTAGACACACTGTTATAGACATAATGTTTTTCCTAACGATAAAAACCAAGAAAATACATAAGTATAGAGGTAGTATATGCATTGTTGACGAAAGTCAAGATCAAGTAAGCAAAGAATAGTACAAGTAAAGCACTCACCGTTGTTATGTGCGCCTCCTCCTGACCTGCTTCATTCATCGCCCACTTCGTACTCCGTCCACGGTCCGACTGCTGAGTAGAATCCCTGGCAAAACTTTCTCGACGGTTGCCCCTCCTCTCAACCGTTGCTGCACCGGCGTACCACCAAGCCTCCAGTAGCGCGGTGAAATTCAATACTCGGTGCAAGGTACGCGCTACGGTGAATTATCACCCGCCGTTGCGTCTCTACCGTCGGTAAGTCCTCTTTTCGCTATTTGTTAATTTCTCTGCCTCGACCTTCACTGTTGACTTGTTAAACTCACCACACTAGAAGGTTGGTTTCAAGTACGCTAAAACAGGAACATTGGCAATCCAAACCTCTAACTTTTGCTAACTACGCAGATTTGAAGAGAACTTCACCATATGCATTAGACTATTTTCTGTTCGTGCTACTTTTTGGTTTTTTGAGGTGAAAGCATCCTTTATATGAACTCAGAGTTTTCTTAGTGTACCTCATATCGTAGAAATTATAATATATAAAGAGTAATTTAATGATTTTTGGTACTTTTGTGAGATGTTCTACACAGATGCCTAGAATATTAAAAACTATTAACTTTTCATCTGAACAATTTTTTAACATATATAAATATATTACAGTTTCTCAGATGCTCGGTAAAATAGGAAAATTCCGAGATCTTATTAAAGTATTTTTTTGCCGTTCAAAACTTAAAAGTAGCAGGAATATAAAAGTCCCAGATACCTATATGGAAATTCGCTAAAAACCTTCAAAGCTAATAAAAATCTTGGCGTTTGGGTGCTGATGTCCCGTTATAAATGTTGGTGGACAGAGTTTGACTAGGAGTATGCACGTAAGGATCTTATAATTTGTTCTGATACGTAAAAAACTATAAAAATTCGTTCAATAAGCTATATCACTCGACGCCGATGTAACATCGTACTCGTACCCGGATTTACTGTGTGATAAGTTTTTTTGAAATTTGATCTACTCCCCCCGCCCAGTCTAACCATGACCACTGTTGCGATAATTGACAAAAAGAAATGGAGGGAGAAGGAGTACAATGAAGATCGATACACGCATTGCCTGAATTTGCGTTGATCTAGAGAAAAGTCTGGTATTAGTTTGCCCCTGCGATATTCTCCTACTTCCATGCTGAGTTAATTACTCATATAACCGGCACGGCGTGCATCGTTACATCTTTCGTTTCCCGATTTCTTTTTTCGGCACTTTATTCTCGCAACGGACTGTTACTTATTGATAACACACTTTAAGCGGGTAAGCCACTCTAAAAAAATTAAAAAACCGTTTTTTTCTCTCTTGGCTTAAACAATAGTTTAGTGTCTTAAGATATCACACAGAAAGTTCAAGTGCCAAACAATTTTTTTGTTCTGGAAATACAAGTCCCATCGACAACATGTACCTTTTTTCTGAAGATAAGTATTCTATCAACAAATACTTATGCACTACGATCTGCTATCGGCACTGCATCCAAGCGTCATTAAAACAATAATGCCTATTCACAAGGAATTAAACAAGGGTAATATAGCGGAACAAAAAAGAAATAATCTGATAATGTGAATAATTTGATGTAGTCGTTTTCTCCGAGAACTGTGTTTGGTAGCAAAGACCATACAAATTTCTGTATTTTAGGACACCTGCATTTTTAGTAAAGGGTAATCAGTAGTGTTATTAATAATGCATAACATAAAATTCATCATAGACACAATACGCTTGCATTATGCCACAACCTCGACGTGGAGCGAATCGTCCTCACCGAAAAAAAGACGTGCGACATGTGTAAGGTCTGATCATTTACAGATCTTAAAAATCTGCGGCAAACGAAACTGCAGGTAAAACTGAAGGTTTATTGCATGATCTAGGAATGGCTGATAGACAGGAAATTAAAAAAAATTCACGATAAAATGTTCAATAATTTACGTTAACATGTGCGTTTATCTCGGAACTATGATTCTCAAAATGTCGTACAACAAAAAACTTCATTGTTATATTTATTCAGCATTGACGATTAAACATTTTTAATTTCCCATTTGTTTTGCAAAATATAAACTATACATTGACTGATTTTATGGTGAAATTCGAGCTTTTACCTTCAAACAGCTGCCACTTTGTTCTTTTTTACAAATATTAAAATGTGTAATCGTCGATATTTAGGCAATTTTCTTGACTAATAAAATCTTTTTTTTCTGGTAGTAGTTGTTTTGTCTGAATCGTATACATCAGTTGAACCTGAAAAAAGAACAGAGCTTCGGAAGTAGCGTCGTACGACTGTCATAAACGTTGTTTAAATATTAATGTAGTTTTTGTTAATACTTATTACACTTAGCCGTTTGAATGCGGATCACGCTGCTGTTTGTTACTATAATTTTCGCATTAATTGAGAGCAGCTGTATGCATGTCAATTGTGGTTTTTATTAATATCATTCAATTGTAGTCTTTGATAACATAAGAACTAAAAACTATATTTACTTTTTTAACCCCTTGAAATACAAATAAAATGTAATTTGCTGTATCCGAAAAATACTTTTTAATTTGCCTCAATCGAACAATTATATGCAAGCTAAGAAGGAGAACGTTTTATTTTGATGAATCTGAAAAAATGTTATATACATATCTGAATAAAAGACAAGTTCTCAAGTAGTGGAAAAAAGTTGTTTTCAACATTTTTGTCAGAATGGCGCTAAACGTTTATATAATACGTTCAAAAAATTATCTAGAAAAATTAGCTAGACTACAATTTACTTCGAACATTATTGATACTATAGAGAAGGAATGGTTAGCAATCTAAAATACCACAGGAAAACTATCGTCAAGTAAAAAGATTTTTTTAGAAAAATTGCCTGGGCGAAACTTACGACAGAGGTACGCAGTAAAAAAAAATGGTTATAGAATTAAATGATCCAACGTAATTCGCGTTATACGTAAAAAAGGAATTCATGGAATTTTTACAGCAAAACACTCTAGTAATAGATGAGAATGAAAAATATTTCTGTTGTTAAAAATTACTGTTTATATAATAATTAGAGTTAATTATAACCGTTTTTATTATTTTCCAAAAAAAATAACTAGCCATTTTATTCCGCACTTTTAGCATGTATACAAGAAAATTCTTCAGGACTCATACGGTTTAATAAAGTGACAGGCATTGTGTTGGTCAGTTGTTTACTTCCTAGTTTTATGCCCCTTTGACATAACATAGTTTTTGCCTTGCTAGAATAGCTTACCCGCTCTGCGCAGCGTGATATACACACTCCTTAATAAATATTGCTTCGCATTCTACGCTATTAAATGTCGACCACGGCAAACCATTCTTTTATTTAACCAGTTAACTGCGTTCAACGTGTATTCATGTCAATCCAGAACATTACTTCCACGATCTTTTATTAACTTTTTCGACGAGAAATTGTTAATTTTCTATAGAATATAAATGTAATACTTCATCATATTGTTTGACCTTTTTAGTAAAATTTATAATAGGAACATTTCGATGTGTATACTCGTCATTGCTTGATTTTAATCATGCATTCCGTGAAAGATTTTTAAAACTAAATTCCTTAGTTAACTGGTTAAATGTAACATGATATATACAAGCGCGCGCGTACAGTGCGTAAAGCGCATAGATATGCATACACATAGTGTACAAAAAAAACATTTATATCGGCAGACAGTAATGATTCAAAACTAGTGTTAGCAGAACTTTCACACGTCTTGTAGTAAACATCGAGGAAGTAACAACATTAAGTCTCATTTCTAATTATCCACTATTCGTGAGTAATATTCCCATCGTAATTGTCTAAAGCGACAAATTTGAAGCTAACAAAATTGTGAGAATAGGAAAATTAATATTGATAAATGAAAATAAAAAAGTAAAAATTTTTTTTTTTAAAAGTGGGCATTTCGTGTTTGATTTTTCTATAAGCGTAAAGTGAGTTCCTACATTAAAGATTTTGAATTTTTCTTCGTTCTTCACATTTATTTCGTTTCTTTGTTCAATCTTAAAAATGAATATATAAAAAAAAAAACAAAAATATGCGGTGTCTCAGATTTTTTTACTGCAACAGTGAAATAAATTTCAAAAGAGAGAGAATGATATTTTGCGGCACTAAAAATGATCAAGAACCACACCTACTGTATCGCTCATGAATGTTAAAATACATGAATCAGATGTTAATAAATATGTGATTTCGTGTCATAAACAATTTTTTTATTTCTTAGACATAAAATATAATTTTGTACTGAATAAAAAGATATGAAAAAATGAAAATTTATTCTTATATAATAATATAAAAAGCGACAAATATAGTTTTTGCTTAGAGCGGTGGAAGTTGTAGATTAGGCCGTGGTTAATTTTTCCGATGTTCATCTCGAGTACATTTGTCGGGAAAAAAAATAGAATTTTTTTGTTTAATGACGAGAAATTTGTCACTACGGAAAAAAATTTGTACTTAATTACAACAAAAAAAATCACTTGAAAAAAAGAAGAAATATGCAGCAGTATATGTAGAAGAGCACAAAAAGTATACATTTTTTAAAAGAACTAGAAAATAAAAATTCCCATTTTGTTATTATTTATTTCAATTTGAAAGTAAATGCATTTATTTTAATTTTATCAAGCATACTTGTCATCGCCTAAAAATGATTGAACACATAATTGCACATTTTGAAAACAATATAAAAACCTAGGGGATTAAGTGTAGTAAGTTGTTTGTTGAGATGACGCAAGCCACGGCGAAAGATTATGAGACGCCGTCCACTTATTTTGTTATCGATTTATTAGTTAATGCGTAATGCTACAAAGTGGTGCATACACGTTTGTACGAGATTATGACGAGAAAGTATCGCAAACCATAAGCGATAAGAAACACAAAAGACAAAGTACCGCTCTAGACTGACGTGTGCTAGTCTAGCACTGGCCATGTGACCATTATGGCCAGATGGTGGGAGAAACAGGTATCGACGTCAGATGGGGAGGGAAGACATTCGCTTCATAATTCTTCCAAACCAGGCGAACTATCTTCCAATGTAGCAGGACAATTTCATCTTGTCGACAAGTATCGTGACATTCCTTATAAGACTTGTAGTTCCTCCTTCTCCTCCCCTGGCATCTTAACGCAGAAGACTGACACCGTGAAATTTAAACCGGTAAAAATCGGACTCTTTTCCGACTCTCCCCTCAGGGAGCTAGAGTCTAAAATATTCTCTACGTAAAAAAAAAAAGAAGGCCGTTCTCATCTCGAACGACGTCATTTTTCGTAAAGCAAAACCCAGGAATACCTACCTGTATACGCCGTATCTAATTCATAAGTGCAATTTACATTTACATTTTTTTATCAAACTAAAAAAAAGTAAATTATAGATTATGAACTATACATGTATGTATACTCTGAATAAATTAGAATAGATTTATTACTCTTTTACATTTTACATATAAAATATATTAGGAGTTGTACACCAAAACCCTTTCACACTGAGATATAACTTTGATCCTTTTACAAAATAATCATTGGTTTTTCTTCTTAATTTCCCCTACCCTACTGTCTTTATTTATTTTTTTTTTCAAATCTTACACTATATTTATGTTTCAATTACTTTCTCCTTCAGTATTTTTCTTTTTTATTTTCCAGGTTTTCCATGAGTTAGCTTCTCTAACCATTGTCGCATACCTGCATTTAAATTTTCACGTATACTTTTACATTTTCATATGTTATACACCATAGTTCCATTTCTTCACATATTCTATTATGCATGTTATATAATCTGTTCTCTCATTCCCTTCATATTAATCTTTACCCCTAATCTGAGTCTATTGTACTCTGCATCATCCTTTCGTATTTACCTCATTCCGATATATTTCCTGCTCTATTGTCTTATCTATTGTTTCATCTCTATGTTTAGAATTATTAGTCGATTTATCTATTTTTGGTGAATGTTTCTTCATAATTTTCCCCATTCATAACTTGCGATAATCCATTAGAACTTTTACTAGATATTTCCAGTTTGTTTCCTGAATTAATAAACTCAGTGGGATTTCATCTCCCAGAAAAATTCGTAAACTTTCACCCCATTTAAATGGAAACCTGTTTTAAATTCTTCTTATTTCTTCCATCAGATATCTTGTGCCCACTTTCATTACCCACTTTCATTTATTTATTAGCTACATTGTTGACCACTTTCTTACTTACACCTTCCATTTTTACTTACCTACTTCCATTCTCCAAATATATTCCTCACCAATATTTCAACGTGTATTCTAAACCAGTTTATGATAGAAAATTAGAAAGTAAAACATTGATATCTATTATACATTTATATTTCCTTATTTTTAAAGATCTACTTATACTCTCTTTTCATTCCATACCTCTCTTTTTGTAAACAATTATCTTTATTGTTTATGCATTCGCATCGAGTTCATTCCTTTCTGTGTATTTTTTCAGTGGCTGTTCATTCTGCTAATGAGTTTTCTGGATTCTTCCATTCCTACTTTGTTTTATAACATGCCATCTTTTTTTGCTTCTTCTCCTGTCTCTAAGTGATGTAACAAATTATGATAGTTGTCCTCCACCTCATTGACCATTAGCCTTCTTGAATCTCTTGAAGTGATCTGTCAGCATATTTTTTGGAACATTACCATCTGTTCCCTATTTGTTTTGACCAACCGTTTATATTGCGCTGCTAAAACATACTATGTGTTTACTGCATTCCATTTACATCTGCTCGTTGTTTCTTTACTCTTGAATTTTCAGATTATAATATTCCTTATTAAATTTCTTCTTGCTATTATTTATACTGTCCTATCTTTTACTCTATCCGCTGCGTTCTTATTTTAATTACAATAGCACATATTTTCTCCTCAGTTGTCATTTACTCAACTTTCTTTTTTCTCAGTTTCATCACTCTTCAATCAACATATTTTTGAAAATCTTCTTTTCTTTCTTCTTTCTAAATGCATCACAGCTTCATTGCGTTCTTTTTTAGCTCCATTTTTTCTTTATCAGTTCTCATTTCTACTATCATGGGTAGATGATACAAACATTCACTCCATTTTACATTGATTCTTCTTGTTGCATTTTTGTCTTTGTCCTTCTTCATAATGACACAATCTAAGATCGATAGCATACTGAGTCCAATGTAAATAACATTGCCCTCCTAATTTCCTTTTGCTTTTTTATTCAAAATCATGAGCCTGTACTTCGCGCACAATCCCAACAAATGTCTACCTTTAGTATTTAACACTTTGTTTTCGAACATCCTCAGCTACTCTTCTCTTCCTCCCTGCTCCGTTTTCGTCAAATCTTATTCAATTTGCATATCCCAGTCCTGTACAATAATTATATCCTGATCTTCCTTTAATTCACTCTATTCCAGTCTCTAATGCACTTTCTTAAAATTAATATTCAGTACCAATAACTAAGGTCATTTGATCTAGGACCTACTGCTTAAAGAGGATTCTGAACCGCCGGGAGCTAAAGTATACATATCACATGGAAAAACCAGACAAGTTAGGGGGGTTTCGAACTTGAGTCTTTCATATGAAAGTTCGAGCCTCTATCCACTGCGCCACAGTAACTCTTCTCAAAGGCTCTTCTCATTCCTTGAAATAGATGTAAAATTATATAATGTATATCAATCAGTATATAATATCAGAAATTTAGCGAATTAAAGGTAGAATAAATATATTAAAAAAAAGATGAGTATTATACCTGTAATAAGGATGTCAAAATTGCGAAAAAAATGATGATTTTATACATCACTATGTGCTCCAAATTTTGTTAGAAGATGTCGATGTTTCAAACACTAGTGTATATTCATCTGCAGGACAAAGTTTCAAAAATTCTTTATACTTGCTGAAATAATTCTAACTTAAAACATTACATTTTGGTGATGGAAATGTATAATTGGACATTTGAAGATCTTAATTAATGAAATAGGGAGCGCATATTGATGTATATGTTTATCATTCTTTTCTCAACTTTGACATCCTTGTCACAGGTATAATATCGACCGTTTTTTTTTTATATTTTGATTGCTCCTTCACTCAACTACAGTTTCTGTTCTTATATGTTGATCGATACACATGATATAATTTTATATCTCTTTGATATCAAATAATCATTTATTTATTTATTAAACACTAGCTGAACTTGCAAAATCAGTATGAGTAGATAACATAACACTTTCGAAACATTTGAAAGCATTAGGAGTGATCCAGAAGTAAGGAAATTGTGTGCTGTATGAATAAAACAGCGAGAATTTATTCAAGGTCTTAATATTTTTAATTATTCATTCCCTGAACTTCTATGTTATTATATACTGCTATAATTCTCCATTTTCTATGGCTCTATGCTTCAATTGCCAGTTTTTTTTATATTTTATTAGTTTATAAATTACGGTACCTTCTCCCTCTCTATTCATCCCTCTCTATTACTCTTCTTCAGCTTTTTCTACTCTCTCAATTCTTTCTGCACCCTTTATCCTCCACATGTAATTATTATCCAACATGCTGATTAGTATATTCTTATTTTTTCTTTCTAGCCATGTCTCTTATAATATCAAAATAAAATACTTCTTGAAGAAATATGCATGTTTATTTCATTGTGCTCACTCCTGCTATATTCCATATTAGCACACTTATCATTTTGCTTCTTCCATCTCTTTTAGTTTCTGCTGAAAATTCTGTGATCACATCCTGTTAGATTTTTATTTCACTTTAGTCTCTCACCCTTTTTCATTTTTTGGTCATTAAATTTGAGAATCTCTGTTTCTCTCCTACTCTAATGTTGGTGTTTTGTCAACCTTCGTATATCACGTTTTTTCTTAGAGAGGTCATTATTAAAATAGATTTTGCTTTTTTTCAACATTGTGCATTGTGCTTTTTTCAGCATCAACAGTATGATTCTGACACAATCAGACAATATGCATTTCATTGGTACATAGAAACATGAAATTTGTCATTGCTGACTACAATAAACATAAAATAGGGGTTAATTGAGCAGAGAATAGAAATCAGTTAAATGGCTGACGAAACACTTTTTACATTTACTTACTTAAGCTGTTGTAAACAGGTATATATTGTATAAAAAAAATTACAAAGGATTAAAAATCTAAACCATTAGTCATAAACATTTTACACAAAAAAATACCACCTTCAGATAGTAATAAACATCTGGTAGAAAAATGTAAAGTTTGTTTGGGTAAAATAAAAGTACTAATAAAAAGTACATAAAAGAAGCCATATTGTTGTGCACAATGCAATAAAGGATCATGTTTCAAAACCTACTTTGAAATTCATTATACAAAAATGAAATATACATAAACACTATCAAAAAAACAAAAAAAAAAGCTAGAGTGGTGTAGTGGATAGAGGCTCAGAGTGCCATGCGGCAGACTCGGGTTCGAATCCCGCCCATCACCTCTGGTTTTTCTATGTGATATGTATACCGCAGCTCTGGTGGTTCGGAACCCACCGTAAACAGTAGGTCCTAGGTCAAATGACCTTAGCAATCGGTGCCGAAAAATGAATTAAAAAAAAAAAAAAACACTGAAAAACATTTTCTATTATTTTATTAATCACTTTTATATTATTTATGCACTTAAATGTTCAATTCTATCAATGTTTAACTTTTGTTCAGCTTAACATACAGGAATATAAATTGTTGCTCCTAAATATATTGCTCGATTCAATTAATAATATTTAATACTGCGGTTTTAACAAGCAGTAACATACTTCAGATTGACAGGGAAGAAAAAGAAAGTTTTGACTTCTCATGTTTCAGTTCAGATGCGAGCCCTCTTCAAGTGTATTATGTAACACTAAATGTATAGAACGAAATAAAATCAGTGTAAATAGTAACTATGGTTTAAGTTGTAAATAAGACAATATTCATTACAATGGATAAAACAGGTATATTGGTAAATTACTTATCATAATTGGTACAGACTAAGGCACAATCATATATGATGGTAAAGAACTGTATGGATGTCTGACTTATTACAAAGTTAATATTGTATTGGCACTGTTTTCATTTAATTACATGAAGTTTAGGTCTGGTAGAAGATATGATTGATGCAGTGACTGCCTATTGCTGAGGGATAGTGTTGAATTCTAAAAATTTGAAAAGATAACAACACACCTTGATGTGCTAAAATACAGATTGTAGTTGATCATAAAACATGTTAATTCAAATATAGAAGTATGTGCAAAATGTGATGTGTGTTGCGTGATTGTCATCCATACAATATTTTTTGTTTTTTTACAAAAGATTGACCCACTATCAAATTTTCCAAGTGTACGTTCAAAATTTACCATGCTAGAATCATAGACATCACAAGCCATCAATATTGTTAAATGGTCATGTGAAACATTTTAACTTGAGGTGGTGTGGTATAGGAGCGAAACTATGTGTAGAGACCTGGTGTGGAAGCTCAAAAGGGTGTGCAGAAAGAGCGGGAATATGAATTGCGAAAAGGTATTTTTTTTTTTTTTTTTATTCATTTTTCGGCACCGACTGCTAAGGTCATATGGCCTAGGACCTACTGTTTAAGGTGGATTCCGAACCACCAGAGCTACGGTATACATATCACATAGAAAAACCAGAGGTGATGGGCGGGATTCGAACCCGGGTCTGCCGCGTGGCAGTCTGAGCCTCTATCCACTACACCACCGTAGCTCTAAGGGCACATTGTCCTTTAAACAATATACCCCATCGAAAAGGAATAGATTTGATGTTAAATCTTTTGTATTGTGTGATAAGCAATCTGGATTTGTTCAAGACTTTATAATTTACGACAGATCCCTCTCCAATATTACCAACGCACGTGAAAATATTAGAAAATCTGGAAATATCGTTGTTGAGTTACTGAGGCCGTATTTGAATAAAAGACACACCGTGTATGCTAACAATTGGTACACGAGTCCAGCATTGTTTACTTTTTTGCACACAAATGGAATTAACGGCTGTGGCACAGGAAGAAAAAGACGCTAGAGTATGCCAAGAATGCATAAAAAATTGAAGAAAGGCGAGACAAGTTTCTCGTCGTCGCAACATTTGCTGGCCATGAAATGATATGACAAGAGGGAGCTACATGTGCTGCCGACCTTCCACACCGAAGAATTTGTTAACACAAAAATTCATTATCGTACGAAGGAAATGATCACGTAACCAAAGTGTGTCGAAGATTATAATTATTCTATGGGGGCTGTGGATAAGACTAACATGATGATAAGTACAATTCAGTCAAAAAGAAAAAGTTTTAAATGGTATAACAAGTATTTTTTTTATTTATTGGATGCATGCATGTGGAACGCCTACAGTTTATATAATTTGAAAACAAATATCGATAACAAAATTCCACTTAGAATTAATTCGACAAATTCTCAGACGCTATCATCAAAAACCACGAATAATTTTAATAAATCTGGTCATATTAATCCAACGCGCCTTACTGCAAGGCATTTTCCATCAATTTATATAAATAATAAAACGAAAAGAAAAAATCCATCAAGAAAATGTGTACTATGCGCACAGAACGACAAAAGCAGTCAAACGCGGTACCAATACGAGAACTGCAATGTTGAATTGTGTGTGTATCTGTGCTTTGAGAAATTTCATACAGAATATTATAATTAAAAAATTATTGTGCAATATTATGTTTCAATTATAGTTACTATTTTGTTGTGTAATACGAAAATATTGATTCTGTTATTGAAATATAAAAATACATTCATGAAAAATCATGAACACATGAGCAAAATCATTTTGCTTGTAATTACAGTGTCACAACATCGTTTTTGAAACCAAAATGCCACCGGTGACCGGCGATGCGACCAATCGTCAAACTACATAATTAGAATAAATATCGATAGTAACACATTTTTCAATAACATCATTATTATTATAGTTTGAAGAAATTAATGGCATATAGAACATGTGAACATAATTTTATTAACATGTGAAAAATATGCATTTTATCAGTGCATATTCCGATGAATCATATTGGAACACTATGCAAAGAAAAAAATGAAACAATACAATCAGCATAATATGTTACCACTTTTCTAACAGTATTGTTTGTACTTATTCTCTCTAACGGTTTTGAATTTTTTTCGTACCACACTTCGTAAAATAGTTACAGCTGTTAACACTATATTAACACGTTGAACGCCCAGCGTAAATCGGTGGAGTTTTTCCCGGGGCCCAAATCCGGGAGTGTAAACAGCGCGATATGGAGGAGCGGTACAATGCAATGCGTCGTTTAAATGTAACCATAGTTTATTTTGTAATATATGAAAGGATTTTTTTGGAAAATAGGTTTTAGGTCGGTATTTTTATTTTTAGAAGATATTTTTTTTGAAGAGTATTAGAAGATAATTTTGTGGAAGGTGCTTATAAAGTATAAAGGACCTCGAAGTGGGATATGTGATAAACGTTCCAAAAAAAATTCATTATGACAGATCTCATTGCATTTACACCAGAACTTTCAGTTTCCTCAGAACATTCGGGTGTCTCAGAATTTTCAATTTCTTCAAATTAATCAGTCAAGTAGTATTTCTTACATATTTTTAACATTTTTATTTATTTCTTGATCCCTAAAATGTTCGTTAAATAGCGTAAAAGTGTAGATAAAAATGAGTCGAGTAATGACACAGAAGTATTCAAGTTTCCAAGAAAAGTTAGAAATGCTATTGTGTCAAGTTCAAGCTTGGAAAATGAAGATTTGTATGAGAGCGAAGATTTTGAAGAACTAATATATTATAATATTTTTTAAATAAATTTAAATATAAGTATATTGGTAATGTTTCTTTTTGCTTATTTTATAGTTTATTATTACTTTCTGTTGCTTATACTGAATACAGTTATGTTCCAAATAAAATTATTATAAATTACCTCAAAAATCCCGTTTTAATTGGACAAGAATAGTGTCACCCGTTTACGCGTGACGAAGCCCCTGTGGAAACATAGCCGTCACCCATGTCTGGGTGATGAGGCGTTCAACGTATTAAATAAGTGTGAAGACAAAAGAAGATTGAAGCAATGCGTATGAAAACGACTATTTAATTCAAATGGTGAGCGACTGAGCTACTGGAGTGAGCCATTGTAGTGGCGCGTCATTCTGAAAGATGATATTCGCGAAAGCCACTATAGTAGTGCGTCGTTCTGAGAGATGACATCCACAGAAGCCACTATAGTGGTTTGTCGCACCTGAAAGGTTAAAAAAAGCCATCCTGAAGGTAAATCCTGCTGAACAGCCTGGCACCAGTTCTGACACTGCGGCTAGCAAAGCCCGTGTCAAATATAGTGGCGCTGCCAGACACCACCACAAAATGCAGTAGCAGCGCGAGAAAGTCACACAAACCTCTCCGGAAGCTTATACAAGAACCCCCAGGGCAAGAGGGGGATGCTTCGGTAGGCGCTGTAAAACGTGCCAAGCCGGAGTATTTTACTCCTAGTCTGTCAGAAGACCGCCAGGTTAAGAGGCCCAACATTACAGATAAAGGGTCCTATACCCAGGCGATAAAAGGCATAACAAAACCAACAGTAATACCAGAGGATTACCCGGCAAACAAACTCGAGGCAAAAGAGGTAGTCGTGATCAGAAAAACTGTAAGAGCGCATGTCTTGTGTGGATGCATCTGTGTCATCCTATTTTTTTGAAGATGCGGTAGCCCCACTTTTTACGGGTTCATGGGAGAGGCACAGCACGCTGATGCTCGTCTGCGCTAGAGACGCAACAAAGAGATGGCGCGTCGGTCAAATCACCGCGACGAAGATTGAGGGGAAAAAGTACCGCGTGGTGCTATTTGATAAGCTCCCTGAGAGACACCGAGTGGCCATCCACGTGGAGGACCCCGAGTCAACCACCGAGGAGATTTTCAAACTTCTGGAAGTGAAAGCAGGGGCGCTAATTGGACCAATTTGCCTTCCTGATGGACGAACGATCACTGCAAGCCCTAAGTAAATTCAATTTCAGGCCTTTCTGTGATATAGGACGAGCCACCATCAAGAAATTGGGTAAGACCGCAAAAGAGGGGACACAGTAATGCACGCCAGTGAGTCAATAACTGCTAATTCAATAACTACTCTCGAGATTTCAATGACACAGATTAATCTGCATCGCAGCAAAAGTGCCTCAGCTATGTTAGTGAGGGACATGACTAAAATACAGAGAGTTATATAATAACTAATCCGAGAACCATGACTCTTGCATGGTGAAATCAAAAGCATGAATAGCTGTGCAGCAATCCACAAGGCCAATACACGAAACAAAATTAGGATGTGCCATATTAGTAAAGGAATAACAGCAAACTTTATGCCACAGCTCAGCTGATGATCTGGCAGTGGTCCAGACAACAATCAACCTGGAGAATGGGGGGACCATGGTTATTCGTAGGGAGTTATTAGTAGTCTGCTTATATGCCGTACCACCACCAGAGGAGATCGGAAGACTAATTTCCTATGCAAAAAAGAAAGGGCTAGAACTCTTCCTGGGATGCCGGAGGACCCGGACATCAACCAGCGAGAGGAAAGCCTCTACATTTTTGTTATGAAAACAGGACGAAGACAGAAAAACTGACTGGGTAGGCTACAAAAAAGATCTAAAGACTATGCTAATTAAAGGCCCAACCAGATTTTACACTTATGACAACCTGGACTCATCGGCACAGTACCTGGAGGTCTCCATCAGGATTGCCTTTGAGGTAAATTACCGCACGTCCTTAAAACGTTCAATGATCGAGGTCACATGATGATACAAGGAGCTGCAAAAGCTCAGGTCAGAAGTGAGGAACAAACAAACAAACCCAGGAGAACAGGCTTAGCACAACATTTGGATGTCGTGACCGTCCTGTCACATACAATTGCATACAAAGATCCGAAGTCCCACATGCGTACAACACACCGATATTGGCCATCCATTCTCCATTACTGTATACTCCGATACGCATGCGTCAATTCCCACTACGAGATCGACGATCAAAATAGGTTGATGCAGCGCATTGAAGCAGTATTCAGCATCTGGTAGTCAACGCGATAATACTTCTTGTCATGAATCGGGAACGAACGACTAATAGCTTCATCTGTAATCAGAATCTTTAATCTTTCTTTGCAGTTATTTAATTACGTTTGCTCAAACAACACAAGTATCTTTACGCCTTAAGCATTTTATTCGTATCAACCGTAACCGGATTAAATTTAATATAATCAAGGTGTAGTTTTTGACTGCCAAGTATTCGTCGACACTTGCATCGATTTGACCACCCTATTAGGTCCCATGGGGAGGGGAGGGTCTAGTCAGTTGGTACTTGAAGGTACTATGGGTGGTATAATTCGAAGGAACGGGGCAGTGTTCTGCCGGTTCCCCCTTGTGTATTACGTATTGCCCTGCAGAAACCGTCGTCCACAATTGCAGCACACAAACATATTCCCATTTGCCGTTGCATAAAATATACCGTAGTCAGTTTTCTCGATTTTTTAGATTGTCAGTTCTTAGGCGCTACTCAGCTACTCGTTAGGTAAGTGACATGGATCCAAATCTTATTTCTCCGCATAAGCGGCCGGACAGATGCGGGTTTCTATTTAGTCAGCGCGTTTCGCGAAAACGAGCGGACAGTACGTAGCTGAGATCGTATCCCCAGTGCCAAAGCACTCTTGGGGGCCTTGTTCCTCCGGGAGGTCCCTTAGGCACTATCGAACGATTAAGGCGTGGTACCGATCGCGTGTACGTATCCGGTTCTATAAACCAGATTTCATTCCAAAGAGACCATCCTCACTCGTCGCGCAGTAATTTCGATTTTCAAGGCCAATCACGAAACACGTCTTGATAGAGGTTATTATAAATCCGTACACTGCTGGATGCTAGGTCACAGATTGAGTGGGTAACGTCGCGCAATCCACAAACCGTAAACCGAACAGAGATCCTCCGCGGTTAGCGTTTTCCGTTCTCTAATCATTAGTATTCAAATCAATTATTTTTGTTTTTGTCCGGGAATCTGTAATTGTACCGATCCCACAATATCCCATTCTTTTAATTTATGGAAGTTTAGTTGTACATGTAGTGTATTCGTTCGAAGTATTATATTCATACGTGTATTTGTTCGAATCATAAACAAATATAAGTTTGTAGATTAAATATAGCATCTCGTGTAACCGTATGGACGATTCCATATGCACGGGCGGTCTGCGGGTGGCCGATCGCCTCCCCTGATCGACGAAGTCTCGTGCGCATGCGTCGAGACCCCTCCGGGATCATTCGATCAAAGGAGGTCGATGCGGTGCATGAGAATGGCACTCGGCATCTGGTGGTTAAATCGGAAGGACGTATTTAGAAGCATAAGGCATACGTGCCCAGTTCTCAATTCACGCGATTGGTCATTTGGTCAGATCTTATATAAGGTAGTGTGCACATTAGTACAATCAGTCGCGGGAATTGCTGTAAAAAAGGATCTTGCTTGTATTCGGACGCGATAGTCCCGAATACAAAATAATCGTTATTGGCTTCTTACAAATAAATCGACATCTGCCGGAACGGGGAACGATTGGTGGTACTGGACCATACGGTTCTACTCATACCCGACAATCATTGCTAGCCCACACGGCGCTTCTGAGACGACTTAGCTCACTAAAGTGCTCTACTTGTCTTAGATTTGGCGTTTCTGCTGTGCCTGGCAAAGTGTGGTCAGGTGGTGTAGCGCCTGACCGGCTCTGGGCGGTGTGGGTTCGCGGTACGGCCTTGTGATCCTATCATCTCGCAGAGAATTCGCCCAGCTAACTACGGTGCCTGCCGATTCTCCTAGCGAGTTTATGTATCGCCGATCAACGACCATCGTCAGTGACCGTGCATACTGATCGTACTCCCGTCCCAAAAAGTACGGAGCAATCCCTGCTGCGTATTCAGGCGTCGTGGGAACGCTCGATCTTTGGATTGCCGAACCCACGCATGTTGACTAGATATTCTCCAGGAGGCGATTGCCAGTTTGGTCAGCTCAGGTCGTATAAACGAGCTGGACAGAGCTGAGCTAAAGTCGTTTCCCGGGAGCTGGAAAACTCGTACGGCTCTCGTATCCCTGTGAGTCGTCCTAAGCTTCTTCGAGCGACCCAAGCATTGCGCCTGCGTTTTGTCGCTCCTGGTTTCAACGGGAAAGCAGAGGGCACGCGACAAAGGCAGTCCTCACTCGTATCGTCTTGTAGGAAAGCCAACGACAAACCCATAGCCTTGACCGCGAGGAGTCGAATCGCAAAGACTAAATTTACCCACGAGAGAGGAGTTGAGCGGGAGGGCCATACCTTTAAGATTACGCACATTTTGCAAATACTACGCACTGCGTTGATTTCATGAGCTGCAGCTCTAGTATCGTGAAAAAAAGCGAGGTCACGTCGAATTAATTCCACCGCTTCGCGTATGCGGTAATAGGTGTTTAAACTCAACATTAAGTTTATCGTTTCTCATGGAGCATAGGTCAGATCGCGACTCGGATAACACGCGCATCCCACCAAGGATATTGCGCCGGGTAAAGCAACGAAGAATCTGAGATCTTCATAAACAACTTTCTGAATAAACTATTATTTATCATTTAAAATCGAGGCGTGTCATGTTTTGAATCCTACCAAGTTCACCACCGTCATCCGGAACTCGGAGGCCTGAGCCCACTAGTATTTTAATAAACATATAAACGAATCGTCGCGCCGGTTGCCTTCGGAAAGGCCCGACGGACAGTTACACTTGTGTTGATTCTTGTCTGCACCGAATATTAAAATAGGAAAACTGGCACGTTTTCCTGCTTCACGGGGACAAAGGGTAGGTAAGATTACAATGTCTTTAGACATTCCCAACGTAAGTACAGTAAGGAAATTACGATGGCCAAGCGCAACAGTTGGAAAAAATTTTGCGACAACATGGAGAAACACCTCAGAAGCATCCAGGCTGACCAAAATCCATTGCCAAAATTACCGACCAAGTTTGGGCTGATTCATGTGTCCAAACGACGACTATACAGAAGACATGAAAGAGTCTCTGAGACTTTTCCTGGAGACACATTTTCCAGAATTTCAAGAAACCAGTCTTTCATCAGATAACCCAGTAGACCAGGAAACTTACAAACACCCTTTTTTTTTTTTCAAGTGGGGAAAACCTTCAAAAGGCACCCTGCCCGATTCGCCCCGCGGAGCGGGACGGGAGACGCGCCTCCCCGAGGGGGGGGAGAGGCTCCTCCGCTGTCCCGCCCCGGACGGGCTCGTGGGCAGGGTAGTGTGGGGCTCTTACCCACTAAAAACCACCACCGTGCTG